>JARHVA010004627.1:217500-427500 GCA_037957365.1 Torreya grandis
ATATGTAGATGTGGAATCAATAATTATGTTGATATTAGGTAATGAAAAAACATTTTTTAGGCAAGCCTTATTTAAATCATGGTAATTAGTGCAATAACAAATATCACAATTAGGTTTTATAATAGGTACAATGTTGGACACCCAATCATAATGGGTAATAGCTCTTATAAAACCTACATCTAAGAGTTTTTGAATTTTATCTTTTACTAATAATGCTACTTTAGGATGAATCTTGCAAATATTTTAGTTAACTAGCTTTACATCAGGGTACAATAATATATTATGCATTGCTATTGATTGATAAATTCTAGGCATATTTGAATAGGCTCAAGTAAAATTTTTGGGAAATCATGAAGGAAATATCAATAATCTTTTCATTCATTATCTTATGCCATGGCAACAAGTAGAACTGATCAAGGGTCTTTATTTGTTTCATAGTTATATTTGACTATCTCTTTGTTTCATAAAGTAGACCTCTCTATGATAAATGGTGTATTAGGAATATTGTTTTATGTGTCATTTTTGATAGTTGTATCATTACTCTCACCAAAGTAAGGATGAGGAGAGGTTCCATGAGGAAACCTATTCTTATGATATAAGGAAGGGAGATCCTCATATGCCCCTAAGTATGCTAGTAATGACTCATCATTGTAAAACTCATCCAGTGTCAAAATTTCTAGGAAAGCAATCTCATCAATTAAATGAGAGTTGAACACTTTGAGTTTTGTTGTAGAAGTATACATGCATTATATTTTGTCCTTTTTAAAACAAGTTGTACTACAAGAATTATTATTGTGACTTATAGTTTTTTGTGAAAACCCTAAGCCTTGATTTTTTTTAATTTGTAGAAAATATGAGTTGAGCTATGCCTCACTTATTTTTACCCAAACTTTGTCCTTTGTATTCATATTTGTGAAAATATTAGGAACCAAAATTAGGATTATAGGATTATGATGTCAGATTATCAATTTGTTGGATCATCACATAATATTTGAAGGGATTAGTATCCATTAGATAAGTGTAAATGAATCCTTAATGATTAGATTTTAAGTATGCATGAAAAGTAGATGACATTTCATACATCTCATGTATCCAAGACCATCCCAAAATGATGTTATAGTTTAAATTACTTGGCATAACTTGGCACAAAGTAGGTAATGTACAAGGACCCATGGTAATATTTAATGTTATTTATCCCAATACTTATCATGAAATATAATAAAGTCCCTTGATACTAATATTATCTGGTTTCAAATATGAATGTCCAATGCCAATTAATTACATAAAATCTATGTTGTAAATGTTGACCCCTAAACTATTATCTAGAAAAACTCATTTTACAATTTTATTATAAACACAGACTTGGATGTAGAGTGTCAAACAACTATTTATAAGGTCTTGAGGTGTCAAATCCTCTTTTTAAAAGGATATATTATTCTCAATCCATTTTATGGAGTTTAAAATAGAAGCCACATATGGTAGTTCTACATTGTTGGGTAATATGGTCATACATAATACATCTAAAATGATATCTTTGTAACAGGATAAATAATGTAACAAATCTAGGAGTGAATTTTTAGTAGTAATATCCTTGGAATGGGTAGTAACGTGGCATGGGGAGAGTGATTATTTTATGAAATCCATTTACCACTTTGTAGTAATAGGTAAAATCTCATTGTAAACATTGGAACAAGAAGGGGTGTGCTAAAATGCAGTGGATTCATAATAAGAAGATTTGGAACCCCTTATAGATTGAATTAATTTAATAATACATATGGCATAACAAGTAATAGCCACCATAATGTATTGTAACATGAAATTATTTATATTAATATACATAATAAACATGATTTTAGGAGAATAAACTCTAATTCTTTGCAAATTTTAAATTTTCTTTTTGAAAAATTAGAAATCAGACTATTATTCAAAAAATAAGAAACCCCATGGAAACTAGGGTTTAGACATCATATATTACATTTACCAAGTGTTTAACCTTAAAAATATAAATTTGGGGGATCTAGGGTTAATAAAATATAAATAAATAAGCATAAAGGTTATAAATAGATCTATAACAAGCCAATTAATTACAAAATTTATGTAGAACATATACTTAATTTATTATGCTGAGATATGCTAAAAATGGGAAGTAAAACTATGATAGATATTGAAATGATAATGAAAACAAGGTAATTGGCTAATTCTAATGCTAATATAGATTTGGATTTGGAACAAGTAGGAAATAAACTAGGAGAATATTCTAGAACAATCACTAAATTTTTGATTTAGTGCCTTTGTAGTCTTAGACACTTATGTCAGCCTTGGATGGTTACATCAATACTAGTGTCTAGGCTTGACATAGGTGTTCTATAAAAAATATATATTATAATAGTATGTGACTACTTGGATTCTTTTAGATTGTCCATTGCCTTTGCTCTGGTGCATTCAGATTTAGGTCATGGAATGCCATTCTTTGTCAAATAGTGAAACCCTAGTTCTTCCTCCTCATAGCGGTTATGGGAAAAATGGGTTAGTGGGCACATGGTGTCAAGTTACCCCAATGACACCTATATAAATGAGTGCTACCTACAAATCTAATACTCTAAATATGGTCTCAAACTTATGTAGTTCTCCCTTATATATTGGCTTATGTGTGAATCATGCAATATGTGGAATGCAAGTACAATAGTGTCCTAGCTTGAAACTTGGAAAATATAACTCTTAGGATGCTCATTCAATACTTCAGACCTAAGTGTGTGTTGTTCCTATGTCTAATATGATAATAGTATAAAATAGGAAAGCTTTGATTTATTGAGAGCTTGATTAAATGCTTTTGATAAGTTGCCTTGGTTTGTGATAGTTTTAGGTGAGGAATGAATGTGGATTGATCTTGTATTTATACCAATCCCTTTAGAGAATAACTCACATTAAATCACTTAGGCCATCCATTAGGATATATTTCACTTACAAATTAGTGTTATGCCCCTAACTTATCACATGTATGAGGATAGTATTAGTTGACTTATGGCTTACTTATCCCTCTTTGATGTTATATTACATTTATCTATGCTTTCTTTTGATTAGTAGGTCAGCCTATGGAGTAACCATGGCCTAGATAGACTATATATAAGAGGTAGTGGGTAATTATTTATCATCATATTGTGAATTTTGCTCTTATTAAAGCTTGTGGAGGTTGCCCCCTTGAAGTGGCTTATCTATTATCATATATTTGGATATATTTTAGTCATATTTGGATATAATTCTGCTATTATACTTAATTCTTGAAGTAAATTCATTACAATTAGATGACTTTAAGGCACTAGAAACTTATATCAGAGTAGGACATCTGCATCAGTGTAGGTGTCTATCCTAGACACAAGTGTTTAAGGAGTGAAAAAATAGGTACATGCTCAAAACTTGTCAAAGTATAAGATAAACATATTTTAGTAATTATGGATAAGATATAAGTCCTAGGTCATCAACATAATATTGCCCAGACTAAGAGACAGGCCAAGGGGTATAAGAGAGAGTAGATGTAAGACTTGTAGAAGTGAAAAAGGTCTAAAATTAAGAGGAACAACCCAGGTATATGTTTTACAAGTGTATAAGACCAAGGTGCTATATAATTCAAAAATAGTGTCTACACCTAGGTAGATATTCATAATAATATTTAAGCAATAAATGAAAATCAACTAAAATAAATGTAAAAGGGAGAGAGGGGTAGGGTATAGAAGAATGCTCTTAGACTTCATTAGAACACTAATGATTGTATATACTACTTATGAATGACAATATGGTTTACTTGTGCCTACATAATATAACTTAAGGTAAAAATTGGATAAACATGGAAAAATATCTAAGGAAGTGGCTCATGATGGGTGTGATTTCTATATCATTGCTTCATAAGATAGATCATCATAGAATAATTGTTAGAAAAACATATTCATCTATAAAAAGTAGTTTTAACATAGCCAATGAAATAACTAGTTAGGCTATTAATTCACTCAACCTAAATAAATCCACATAAACAACATGAATTCATACCATGTTCATGAAAATACTTAACGTCTACCAAATCATTTATGAGAGTTGGGTAAGCTTAACAATAAATAAATAAAAACCAATGAACATTCCAAAGAATTTTGAATTTTTTTTTACATTTAATTATAATTTCACACTCCTTTAAAAAGTTACAAGGAGTGTTTATATAGAATGTAGGGCTCTTGGACCACTATCAATGATTGAGTTCATTACAAAAAACTATTCAATAAAATAAAAAGAGTACTATGAAATGGAGGGGAAAAGATCATGATACATAAATTCACAATATTGGACCACAAGCATGGGCCCTCTATTCTATTCACAAACTCTAAGGAATATCCTTTTTTAACTATCCTTGTCCCTTTACCTATCCCACTATTCCATCAGGGATGAATTCCAAATAATGCCATCATTAGATGAGTCCCACCTTACATTAACTAGGAATACAAGTAACTTTACAATAATTTTTAAAATGTGAATAAAAATTAAAATATCACAAATTCACAATGTTTTAAACATATAAATAGTTAGAAATAACCCTCCCTTAATTACATTATGTCCTAGATGGATTTTGTAAGACACTAGACTAGTGGTGCCATTTATAAAACTATAGATTGTGTGGTACCTATCTAAGTAGCATTATCCTAAGAGGTACCACTCGGACGAATGCTGAGTTAGGAAGTTACAATTAGAGGAGTACTAAATTGTTCACTACTAATTTGAGAGACAGTGACATGTTGAGCTTGCATAACTATGGAGCATGCCTGAAAGTCTTATTCTATCCTAGATAGATTAATAATGGGAGCTATAAATAACACCTCTATCTTGGTCAAGTTATCTTCATGATTGGCCAAAGGATTTTGTAAGGTTCCTTTCATTATTTTTACTTGTTTGACCTTTTCTTTGGCATAACTTACCAAGTCAATAACTTAGACATTATATTATTTGTTGCTCTCCTTGACCTTGTATTTAATTATATCATACAATTGGATAATTTGGCTAAAAATTCAATGAAAGAATCAAGCCAAACATCTAACTTAAAAAATTAAATAATTCTAACTTTTTGAAACAAATGTAAAAATGTGTCTATTGCATTGTCAATGACATGAAGGATGTTGTTAATATATTTTTTCCACTCTTAAAAATATGATATTATGTATCATCAAACCTTGGAATGCCCTAATTTCATGTAGAGTCATGAGTTTTAAATGTGGGAACATGAATTTCTTGACAAACTTGGCTAGATGTGCTAGCTTCACCTAAAACTTGGCAATGTAGTCCAGATGTAACTTTACCTTATGTTACCAAGGTGCACCCTTTCATTTTACTTTGAAACTCTATGCTAAGATACCATTTAATGATTTAAGATACTCTTTTACCTATTATATAATGGTCTCAAGCATTTAAGCTCTTATATAAGTTTTTAGTCTTTAGATTCTTTGTTTCTTACCCTTGAAAACTCTTTTGGCCACCTCATTAATGTCAATTACCAAAGACTCAAGATCCTCTAAAAATTCATCCACTTATCCCAAGCTACCAATACTTTTTATTTTTAAGGTGAATAATTATTCCTTAATTTAATGGAAGGTTAGAATCTCCCACTTTGTTATTTTACCCTAGTTACTCATTTGAGCTTACTCATCGGTATTTCAAATTCTAACTTCACCTTGAGCTCATCAACTATGACCATCCCCATCATTTAGGCCTTGGCCAATCATATTCCCTCCATCTAATATCCTATAATTTATTATAATAAGGTGGCCTAAGATGAGGTTGGTGTGACTAGTATAATGGGTGATGTACAAAATATTGGGACCCCATTTTGAGAAGACTTAATACCATACTAGTTGGACCAACCTTGGAATATGGAGACCCTTAGTGGAAACAAAGGAACCTTTTTTCACACCTTGGAACTACCTAGATAGACTCTCAAAATCCCTAAGCTAGCTAACTAATAGTTGTATAGCATCATGAGTCTTGAGGTATACTTACCTAGTCATGCACATGCTAGTTCAAGGCTTGAAGATCATGGAGATATTATTGGAGAAGGTAGGTGTATAACCATAACTAACAACATAACACTTGAAACATGCCCTAATTATCCTATATGGCATAATATCTCCAATAAGTTCTCACTTACCCACCCTTTGGCATGCACCTATCTAGTTAGCAAGAGGAGTGACCAACACCTATATAAATAAGATGACCTCCAAGAGTAGGGGAAATTATTTTGTAGTAAAGCTCTAGAGAATTTGAGAATGATAAAAGATGAAGCCTTGAGTGCTAAGTAGAAAATGTAAGCCATGCTCCTCTATGAGCCTTTAGCAATAGTAAAAGTAGGATTGATTAATGAAGGCTACTACTAGTTATTGTAATAAAAACAAGATATTAATGGATGAATATAGATTTTTGTTATTATATGTTAGTTTTTTGTAGATTGACTGAGTTGTGAAGTTATTTCCCCACATATAATGTTGATGAATTAGGACTTACCTTTTAGTAAGTGGAACCTTGTGCTATTTAAACCTCTTACCCACTATGAGGTCCTTGCACTAGACCCAGTACTGAAGGGTAAACTTAGGATGAATGAACATACCCATGTCTATCCCACTTTGTTTAAGCATGCACTGATAAACCTATCCTTTTGAGCCTCTACGCTAGAGACCCAGTGAACCTCCTATACCATTATACCCTACATAACCTATGGCTGCACCATGATGCCTTGGTCCCCTCTCTTTCATGCTTCAAGTAAGTGCATAAGGCTCAAACCTTATGCAAAATTGATGCCAACATGCTAGTGTGTTTAAATATTATGTGCCATACCTTAATTACCTTGTACTTAACTCTTGTAACCCTAAAAATTCTTGATAACTAGAGTTGCATGCATGATCGAGTATTACACTTACTTAAGTGAACACTTAACTACAACATTTTGGTTCCATTGTCAGGAAGTGTTGAATTCCATTAATAAGATCTTACAACATAGCAATGCTCTATCACTCAAGAATGTTGAGTGTTGGATAGAACAAGTTGTAGATTGCTTCATGTAGAAGCATCCCACGTGTGAAGGAAAAAAGCCAAAAAAATGGGTGTAGACTTATTTGTACAATCCATTATATGAAGTGTTCTTCTATGAGATATCTAATCATGTATAGAAATGGTTGGATACATATGTTGATAATAGACAAAGAAGTTATGGACATCACCTTAAGTGGATTGTAGAGCAAGTAGAGAGGTTGGAAAGCTTGGATTATGTGTGGACATGTGATGTATATAAGTGGTGGGATGGTGGTTTGAATAGATAAATGTTGGAGTATATAGTGTCAAACTTTTATTGCCTAAAAGAAATAGAGCATGAGTTTCTTTGAGAACTAAGGGGTACATTTATTATAAGAATCTACATTGAGCTAAAGAATCTCATGGTTGATTATGGGATATAGATCATGAGGATAGAAGGCTAAAAGTCCTTGTACATATGGGAAAGCATGAGGGGGAAAAGGAGGAAGTGTAGGAAAGGTGACATGGAAGAAGAACAACAACTTGATACTTGAGAGCTCCAGAGGTTAAACTATAGTAAAGCATAGATGAAGGCTGATAGAAGACCTAAAACTTGCAAGTGTTGATAGGACCTAAGTGAGTAGGAAGGGCATGGGGAAGGATCTTTTGAAAGCCCATAGTGTACTAAAATGGAGGAAGAAATAAGTGGTCAGATTTTATAGATGGGTGTGGGAAGCAATGAGTCCCTCCAAGATAAGATGCCTGAGGATGCATTAGAGGCACCTACCCCTTTTGAACCTAAAATTCAAGCCCATGCATTGGACTCCCCCTTTGAAAATAAAAGAAAGGTAACTTAACCTATTACCCTAATAGACTATGATTGGACCAAGATTTTGGATCATATATTTATGATTGAAAAGTGATCTTGTATGAGGAAATTAGTAATGGTATAGATGACCAAGTAGGTGCTCATCTACGTGCCATGAACATAAGTGCAAATATTCCTATGTAAAGAATGTCAGCCATGCCAACTAGTTAATAGCCTACAAGAAGTAATATAGCACCACTAATGTGTGGATCTATGCCATCAGATCTATGGTGAAACCTAGTACATTAGGGTCAATGCTCAACCTTACCAGTGGGGGCATTAGAGGAACACACCCTATATAGACATAAGGAGGTCAAGCATCATAGAATCTCATGCCACCACCACAACAGATATATTATGAGATGCCCATACATCTAATTGAGTATCAAAAATTTGAAAATAACATGGATCATGTGCTAAAATATGAGTTGTAGTAGCATTACTCAGCCTGAGTGCAAGGCAACACAGTTCATGACAACCTTGCTAGATCATGTTCATACTTGGTATTGGAAGTTTGATCCAAACCAGGATATGGTTGACTATGACATGTTAAAGGAAGAATTCATGAAGGAGTTTGACATTCCTAAGTTTTAAAAATAGAGCATTGTAGTGCTTAAGGAAATTAGTCAAGGGTTAATTGAAATTGTGCACTTGTACAATGCATGGTTGAAGACTCTCCTCTCTAAGCTTCCTTATGATGTCCACCCATCCAAGCATGTGTAATGGTTTGTTGGGGGCATACTAGTGTATTTTTGAAGGGAGGTATCTATGAAGACCTTCGTGAAACCCCATTAAGTGCTTGAAGCCACACTCTAAGCTAAGGCAGTAGAAAGTGTTGACACTAGGATTATTCCCTTTATGGAAGCATAGATTGCATCGATGAATTCTTAGTTACAAAAGCTTATAGTTGGATAGGCACATGAATCTCATAGTTAGATATGGTGCACGAACTATAATATTGAGGGGTATAATAAGAATAGATACCCATATAGGAATGTTCATGCAATACTCCCCAATTATGACTTTTGCCATGGAGTGCATGACTTCTAAAAGTATCCCTTGTTACAACACACTAGTCAAATAAATACTACAATTTAATATAATATGTGTGATGGTAGACTATAGAGTCATCAATGATATGCACTAAAACATGGAAATAGGTGAAAAGTAAGCTATGACTTTAGGTGATGCCTAGATAGGCCAAAGGAATGAGGGTTATGGCCAAAACAACATGGGTTATGGTAACCAAAGAGGGGTGCATGGTCAAGGAGGTAGACATGGTAGAGGGAGATTCCCACCATGATATTATTATAAGTGTGAGTCAATTGAGAATGATCAGCATGAATTCCCAACACACCTAACATGTGGGTACTACTGAGGCCCACATATAGTCAAACACTACTTAGATCTCTATAATAAGCTAATGTAGGGTTAATGTAGCATGGATAGAGAAACTACTATGGTGCGATATGAGTTAAAATAAGGGAGATAGTCCCCCAAGCCACAAAAGACTCCCAAAGGGCCTCTAAAGGTGTAAATCATGATGCATAATGGGTGGACCACTCAACCACCCACTATACCAAACCAAGACTTGCACCTAGAATATGATGAGTCAAGCCACACTAAGCACATGACATGACCAAATATAAAATTAGTGCCATCTCTTTATCCTACATGACAAAAGGACATCTTATAGTAAGTGATGACTATGATACAATACCTACATGGAAAAATCTATTTGGATAGAAACTTAGAGGCATAGGCCACCATGATATATAGAAAGTAAGACCAACAAGATTTTAAAGTCCAAGAGTTGACCAAGATCATGCATATATTATAGATGGAAGGGGTACTACCCCTATTGAAGGACTTACTTCTAAGGCATATAGAGAAAGCACCAACATGGGAAGCCATACCTCAAGCAATAAACATTACAGTGCTACTTATGGAGTGGATGTGAGAAGTGAGGCATACACAAAACATCAAGTATGACCAAGAATTGATAATAGATGCCACCAGCATTAAGTGGTTAGTTTGTGAATTACTAGTCAACATAGGCATAAAGGTCAATATCCTAACCAAAAATGCTTGGGAGAAGATGGAGAAGCCACCCTTGAGACTATTGCCACACATGTTGTTCATGGTAAATAATACCCAAGCATATCCCATAGGGATATTGAATGGTTCCATTGTGGACATCATGGGCATTGAGTTCTAAGCTAACTTTGAGGTCATAGAGCCAATAAAGGAGGACAACTACCTGACACTCTTGGGAAGTCCATGGTGCTATGTAAACAATGTTGATATGTACTTCAAAAAGTGCTATATGACCTTAAAAAATGGAAAATAGAGGGTGGTGATTCCTCTTTTATGAAACTAAGGGCCACCTTACATTGAAAGTGTTAACCTTGAGGATGAGGTCAACCATATTAATAGCATCATGATGCAAGGCATCAAAACTCTCAATCCTAGTGAGCAAGGGGTGATCACTTAGGAAGATGGTTAATTAACCTTGGATACAATAAATGTAGCTTATGAACATTGGGTCAAAGAAGCCTATGAGGTCATTGGGCATAGATGTCACATAGTGTGCAAAGCTAAAATTGGACTATTTGGTCTAGGTATGGTAAGAATTGTGTGACCCTAGAAGAAGTTGACTCCTCACAATAAGGAGATAGGAAAGAGAGTACTCTAGCTCAACAAGGGAAAGCTTACAACACTCCATAAGTATGAAGGAAGATATCCTATTGAGAGGTATGTATAGGATATTGAGGCTTGCATCTTAAAGGAAATTGATCAGTTAGGTGTATTGGTATATACAATGAAAAGTACTATCACGTGCTGGTGGGCTACATAGAAACCTGTCTTACCCACTTGGTAAGATGTGAATACAACCATGTGCACTAGATTTAGTAGAAGCAATGAAGATATAGACATACCTCCCTATGATGGCAATTCTAACCCCATTGTGCACATCTAGCTTTGTGAAGAGACTTGGGTGATCTGTGGAGAAAATGTGCCATGAGGCTTGTGGGTGCATGTATTCTATAAAAATATAAAGACATGGGCATGAACATGGTATATCATGAATGAGACACACTAGGAAATAGGAAATTTGGATGTGTTAAAGGAGAAGTTTGTGCACACTTTCTCCTTCTCTTCACAGAACCTTGAGTTACTAGAGCTACTATAAGTTATCTATCGAGTTATGTTTGATGACACATTTATCTTAGAGGATCACTTAAAAGAGATGTTTAGAGAGAAAGGACAAGTACTTCTAAATTTATTCAAATAAATGACACTCCATAGTGACTCCAGTGAAGAAAATGATGAGACCTAGAAGGAGTGCAATTGGAGGGCCCTAGTAGGTAAACAAAAGCTAGTGCACCTCATTGATGAAAACTCTCCAAATGATGGATACCTAATGTACCTCAAGGTTGAAATGACAAAGGGAAAAAGGTAGGTTAGATACTCCTAATAGGAGAGAAAAAAAACCCTATTATACACCCCTCAAGACTACCCAAGTATATATCAACATTGAAGGTGAGCCCAAGATGGCCACCATAGGTGGTCACTGGTCTAAGGTAGAGATCACATGCATTATTGACATCCTGAGGGAATTTAAAAATCTCTTCCCATGTAGATACAAGGAAATTAAGGGAACCCACCTTTCATTAGGAAATATGAGCATTAAACTATTAGATGGCATAAGACCAATCAAGAAGCACCCTTATTAGATAAACCCTAATCTACGGCCAAGGTGAATGTAGAGATCAATGGAATGTTAGCCACTAGTGTCATCTACCCAGTGTAAAAATCAGAGTGGGTGAGTCTAATGGATATCAACATCAAGAAATATGGTGCATATGAATTTTCATCAATTATAGGATGTTGAATGCCACCTACATCAATCACTTTTTCCCAACACCATTCATTGATGAAGTCCTAGATGGGGTTATAGGTTGAAAAATTTACACTTTCACTGATGGGTTCTTAGGTTACCATCAGGTGTAGATAGAGGAGAAGATAGGCCCAAAAACACCTTCATGAATGAATGGGGTTGTTTCACTTATAACATGATTCCCTTTGGGCTCAAGAACATGTCAACTGTATTATCTAGAGTGGTAATCATTACTTTTAAGGACTTCATCCACAAGTTCCTCCATGTATATCTAGATGACTAGACCATGTATGGTCTTATAAGGGACCACCATGACAACTTAAACCTTATGTTTGAAAGGTGCAGATAGCTCTATATATCATTAAATCTAAATAAGTGTATCTTTACCACCCTATTTGGCACACTACTCGAGCACATCATCTACAAGGATGGATTGCTCATTGATCTAATGAAGATTGAAATAATCTCCCAACTCTAGACCCGTTCCATGTAGAAGGATTTTCACACCTTCCTAGTCCATTGTGGCTACTATAGCAAGTTCATAAGGGACTGTAAAAAAATCACCATGCCTCTAGAGGAAATTTTTCACAAAGATGGCCCATTCTACTAGGGTGAGGTGCAAGAAGAGGTATTTGACACTTTGAAGCTAAAATTGCTGAGTACATCGATACTTTAATTTCCCAACTAGATGAATCATTTTCATGTCTACATCGATGCATCAAGATTATCCATCAGTGCCATTTTGGCATATCCAAGTGAAGGTAACATGGACCACCCCATTTCCTTCATAATCAGAAAACTAAGATAGGTCAAACATAACTATACTACCATTGAGTATGAAGTGTTGACAATGGTCTAATCCCTATAAAAGTTTAGATAATATCTACTAGTAACCCCATTAAATTTCTTCACTAATCATGAGGCATTAAAATACCTCATGAACAAACCTATTTTACATGGGTACATTTATAGATGGGTTGTCCTCTTCTAGGAGTTTCAATTTTTAGTCATGGTTAAACCTAGAAAATAGAATTTGGGGCTAGACCACTTGTCCCACATTAATTATAGAGATACAATAACACCAATTGAGGATGATATACTAGATGTACAACTCTACCAAGTTCATCACTTTCCTAAAGACTTAGTGAAGATTATTGTTTTCCTAACCTCAAGGCTAGTGCCATAAACACTATCTTCCAAGGAGAAGAAGTAACTTGCTATCTATGCCTCCCCCTTCCAACTCATTGAGGGGGAGCTATACAAGATGAGTAGGGATGAATTATTACACCATTATGTTTTGGAACATGAGTGAGACTCTATCCTTTAGGAAGCACATGAAGGGATAGCTAGAGGACATTATGCCAGAGATGTAATATCATACAAGATTCTATAATTAGGGTTATAATGGCCAAACCTATTTAATGATGTTAAGGAATATACATGGGCATGTGATATAATCCAACACATTATAATTTTGAACCATTGGGGTGATATGCCTCTCATCCCTATTATGGTCTAGGTGCCATTTAAAATATGGGTTGTTGACTTTGTAGGGACAATCAACCTTGCAACACAGTGCATAGGGGCTAGATATATCCTTACAATAAATGATTATTTCACTAAGTGGGATAAGGTAGCACCAATCAAAAACTACATAGCTATAATGGTCATGTGATTCATCTATGAGAACATCAACCGATTTGGGTGCTAATTAAGTCTAAATAGTGATAGGGGCACTCATTTCATCAATGCGATAGTGTACATCCTTCTAATGGAATACATGATGGTGCACCAGAAGACTACCCCATATCATCCCTAGGCTAATATCATGGTTGAATCCTTCAATAAGATCCCTAGAATGTGCCTCACTAAGATATGTGATGTAGGTCACAAGGACTAATATGATCATGTCTTTGTAGTATTATGGGCCTATAACATGACATACAAGCACTTGAATAAGGCTACAAAATTTCAACTAGTGTTTGGCATAGAAGCAATTATACCCTTGGAATTTTTAGTACCTTCCTTTCACATCACATGAATTGGCCACCTTAATAACCAGGAATATTTGAGTGCAAGGTTAGAATAATTTGAGTGCTCGGATGAGATGCACACCTAGGCCAAGTGGGGTCAATAAGTTAAGAAGATGTGCTAAAAAAGGTGGCATGACAAGCATATCAAGTGCAAGGTGCTGATAGAAAGAGGCTTAGTCTTTCTATATGACTCCAAATACTTTTGGTACCCAGGAAAACAACAAATTTGATGGATGGGTCCCTATATCATCCATCACATTTTATAAACTAGCACATGCAAACTACACACCTTGTCTAGCTAAATGCTTCAAGGGAATTTCAATGGAAATTGATTAAAGCCATATTAGTAATAGGGTGGTGCTCATGCCAAGGATACTCTGACTCTTTGGTCAATAATTATTTTATATGGAGTTGACCAAAATAAGGTTTAGCATACGCTGAACCATGTGATTTTTTTAGCAATAAATGATGTAAGATGGCCATAGAGGTCCCTATGTTTTACCATTATATGCATAAATCCAATTGAGTGAGTCAAGAACTTGCACCACCAACACATGAGGCCAGACACCTAAGTTGTGCGTACATGAAGCTTATAGGTCATGTAGTAGAAAAAAAGAAACATATGTACAATAGGTACATTGTGAGATGGTAGGAAGATCCCTTAAACATGATAAACCACCAGAAGGTTAGTGCAAGAGAAGACATTCAACTAGGTTAGACATAAGATAAGATGAGAAGATGCTCAAAGTTGCACTTCTTATAAAGTGCACAAGGTAGATGGAGATACCAAGTGCTAGAGGGATAGTGCAAGCAATTTGTATGGGGTAGGATAGGCCAAGGAAAGATGACGCATGAGAAATCAACCAAGATAAAGGAATGCACTAAAAGAAGAGCCTAGCTAGAATAAGTGGAACCAAGGAGGTTGAATTGTGCATGTGTGAGGTGCTACATGTAGTTTTCCATAAGAGAGGTGAGGGTTATGCCAAGAAGATGCACAAAAATAGATCATCGAGGATAGCTAGCATCCACCCAAGAAAATTAGGAAGTGATTGTTTGAAAAAGGATGTCACATCACTAAAATGTTGTTAGAAGTATTTAATGTGATGATGGAACAAATATATGTATTTAATATAGATAAGACATGGAATTTTCAAAGATCTTATGATCTCTAAAGAAATCCAACAATCAAGTCTATATGGTGGCATTAATGATGGTGGTTGACATATAAAGCTATAAATAGAGTGAATGGTGAATGAATAGGGTTACAAAATTATACAAAATCAATGAAAAACTAGAGCCAAATGACCCCAAGAGGGTGAATCCCCACAAGTAGATAGTGCATCAAGTGAGGGATTAGTGTAACAAACTAGAGGAGAAAGTGTATCAAGAGTAAAGTGGTGTAGCAAAACTATAATATACACCAAGCCACCATTAATGGCTAGAGAAGCTCAGGAAGACAACTCATGCCAAACCAAAATTAGGGGTTTTGGCAAGCCACACCTCTCACATTTTAATTCTAATAGGTTTAGAATGACAAAGAAGTAAAAGGTGTCAAGATATGAAGAGACATAACTCAAACCCAAGCGGGTTTGACTACTAGAGGAAGAAGATACCACTAAGACAAGGGTGCATATAGTAGTAGTCAACATTGTGATGGTGGAAGCTAAGGTGATAACTAAGATGTCCTACCAACACATGCAGTTCTTACCTAAACTATTAGTGGGTAAACCCTAACACTCATTCACACATGTATGTCAATTTTGGGATTACAACCACTAGACATCAAGTCACTTTCAAGACTTGATGCAAGATTAGATGGTGGACACTAGGTGCAAGATCCCAAAGGGAGATGCAATATTTGACATCTCAATAAGAGAGAGATTGAAGGATTTAGGTGAAACTCAAATCTATGATTTACCTTGGTTTTAAAAGGTATAGGAACTTGTTTAGTTCCTCCTCTCACATGTATATGAAGACTACATGTACTTCATAGGGTAATACATGAATATATCTACATGCCTAATTAATAAGATAACTAGAATACCAAAATCTAAAAGAGACATCCATCAGTTGATGGGTAATGATGAAGAGGTGAAGTGCATCACAAATCTCCTTAAGGGGGTATACCATTTCCCCATCATCAAGTGTGAGGACCTAGGCACAAGGGTGGCAACATGATTGGTCAGCTCAAAATTATACCCAATAAGGAGATGGACCGATGTGTCCAAGGCATACCTTTGCTTAGCCTATCACATGGCATAGGGGGTAAATTAACATGGTGTAATTCATTTCCATGGAAATGACAAAGAATGTGTTAGAGTTCCACAATAGGGGATGTTCATATGGGGTTCCATCCTCATCTTAATAATCATGGAAGAAATTAGATCCTCAAGGGGGGAAAAGACAAGTTATGGGTGTTCTTCAAACACCATGAAAGCCTAGCATAGAAATACAAGGACTTCACCTACCCCATGGCCTTTAGTGCTATGTATAGGACTCATGTACTAAAGTGGTGTGAGAAATACATAGAGGCCTTTAGGTTAGAGTGTCGTATCCCATAAGGGTTCCCAATGAGCATGTTTGAAATGATGACCTTCATTGTTATGTAGCACTACTACATCATCCATCTAGCACTTAAAGACAAGAATAAGTTAGGATGATTGAAGCTTCCCTTCACCTTCTTAACTAAGTTCTTCTAAGATGTGCTTATTAGAATCCCTAATATGTAGAGCCTTGACATTATAGTCAAAGAGCTAGATGTAAAAATCTAGTGGATGAGGTGTAGATTCCCTCTATAGATGGAGGCTTGATAGAAGATGAAGAGGACACCTCATATTGGATCGATATCAATACTATGTAAGAGGTAAAAATCCTCAGCTTCATCCATAGACTATACTATGTGATGAAGCCTAAAAGAAAGGATGATGATGAGGGGTCTAATACTAAGAAATGAAGAGACCCCCTAGTCTTAATTGGGAAGGAATGAACCCTCATGCCCCAAGAAAAGAAGAATCACCCCATAAAGAAGAGGGGGGAGGCATTGAAAGAGATCAAGGAGAGGCTAAAGCTAAAAATAGCTTTAGAAGGGGAAGCCTTGGTGATAGAATCACACTAGAAGCATGTGTGCTTCACATCTCGAGCCCCTACAAGCCCAAAGGGGAAAAATAAAGAGAAGGTCCCTTCCCCTACATTGGAAGAAGACACATAAAAAGAATGATCAAAAGAGGAAGAGTGGGGACAAGTTACCTACATTGTGTATGAGGACGTAGAATCATCCACTATTGAACAATCCCCTTCACTTCCTCCACATGCATAGTCAAAAAAACCAAGGCACAAGATAAGGAGACTTGGCTTCTATGAGGCTGAGACCAAAAGGGAATGGGAGTTAAGGGATCAAAAAGAGGAGATGGCCAAGGTAGGGGTGTCTACTAAAGTTATCTAAATGATAGAGGTAGAGGGGCTAAAAAGTGAAGCAATGCATGGGGTGTGAAAGGAAGAAATGAGTAAAGCAAGTGAAATGCCTAAAAAATTAACTCCCTTCAGTACAGGTAATTAAAAGGAAGGGATTTTAAATAAATGGGCCTAGACTAAGGTCACATCAATGTAACACTCACCTTATACTAGAGGTGTAAGGAGTTGAGGGTCTTGGACCTAACCCAGGCTAATATTGACTAGCTTGAGGCTAAAGAAGTTAAAAAGAGGGAAGAAAAGTGTGCCATGAAAGTAGCACAAATAAAGGCCAAGAAAGAAGAAAGGATGGAGAAGGCATTGGCAGCACATGCCTAGAAAAAGGAATGAGAAGAAAAAGTGGCCCAAGAGGAAAAGGTACACATGCTAAAGGAGTGGGAAAGAAAGAAGGGTTTTGCTAGCACAAAGCCTAGGGGAGAAAAAGGCAAGGTAACACTTAACATTGACACCTAAAAAGTAGAATAAGCTATATAGAAGGCATGCCCCAAATTTGAGGGGTTGGTGATTCTAGCTCCTTAGAAAAATAAGTGGAGAAAGAGGTACTACACTAAGAAGAGGATGAGGGGAAAAAGTCCACCGAAGAGCCCCCAAAAGAAAATCAATATGATGAGCCTAGCATTGGAGAGGAAAGAGAGGAAGAAGAAGAGAGAATGGAAGAAATGAGGACCGAAACTAGTGTTAGTGAAGAAGAAGAGATAATTGAAGAAATAGGGACTAGCACCAGTGCCGATGAAGAAGAAGAGCTTGAAGAAAAAGCAAAGGTTGAGCCCAAAAACTATGAGAAGGCACAGATGGGGTTTAAGGAGGATGTTTACTTCTACATGATAAAGTGTATGCCTCTAATAACTACCACAACCCTTACATACCACCAAGTTTCATGGGCCATGGATTGCTACATGAATGAGATAGAGTTTAAGGTCCTTGCAAAGGCCATCCATCACACCAAGAAGCCTGAAGAGGGCCATGAATACCATCTACTAAAACCCTGTGACATGAGCCCCATGCACTTGTATAATTATTTTATCAATATGGTAACCTCTATAGTAGGCAATAACATCATTAATGATATTTTCATTAGTAACTAGAGGAAATTTACTAAAGACATAGAGAAAGAGCTTGAGAAAACCAAAATCAAGCTCTAGCAATTGATTAAGCATGTTTAGGAAGAGGATCCATCCCTCTAATACAACATTGACTACTCCAACATGAAGGAGGTTGGCTATGCCCATGCATTCATTGAGCAAATAATTCCTAGGCTAAAGCTAGTGCTAGAGGAGAAGCAAGACCCCTATGAGGCTATAAGGGGTGAAATAGAAAATAAGATGGAAGAGGTTGAAGACCTCTTAAATAATCTTGAAGGAGGAAATAAAGAATAATAAACCATTTTTTGTAACTTTGTGCACTAGAAAGAGATTATCAACACATGCCTCAAGCAGATAAATGGGGAGAAGGATGCCTTACTCTAACATTCGTTCATGGTTTTAAGGACTGAGTGCATGTAGGTGATAGTTCAAGTCAAATCCCTTAGTTCCTAGCTAAAAACACAAGAGAAAGACTTGGAGGTAGTATTTCACACCTTCTAAATGAAAGTCACTGATCAGGGCAAACTCTTGGATGGAGGAGTGAGAAGGGTAAAGGAAAGGCTGGAAGCCTTTAGAAAGGAATTGGGAAGCATGGATGTAATTACTTTGGAAGAAACATCTACAAAATTATATGGTACCATTGAAGAGTTGAAGGGTGCCATCTAAGGCTTATAAAAAATTAATGAGGATTTACAGTAGGGTGCACTTGAATTTTTTGCACCTAAGGTGCTTCAAGACTAGTCTGGGGTGGACTAGAAATTTTGTATGGGGTGATGTTGGGACCCATTTTTGAGAATAATTGATCTTACACTATCTATAACAACCCCATCATGTAGAAACCCTTAGAAGAAGTGAAGGACCCTTTTTTCACACCTTATCACTGACTAGAAAGACTCCCAATATCCCCAACTAGCTGGTTGATTGTTGTATAGCATCACAAGTCTCAAGGCATACCTACCCAATCTTGCACATGCTAATTAGAGGCTCAAGGAACATGGAGATATTAGTGGAATAGGTAGGTGTAAAACCTTGATTGATAGCCTAACACTCAGTATGCACCTTGGTTTTCCTATATGGCATAATGAAACTAACAAGCTCTCACCTACCCACCCTTTGGCATGAACCTATCCAGCCAGCAAGAGGAGTGGCTAGTGCCTATATAAATAATACAACCTTTAAGAGTAGGGGGAGATGATTTTATAGCGAAGATTTGGTGAATTTGATAATGATCAAAGGATAAGGCCTTGAGTACTAAGTAGTGAATGTAAGTTTGTGAGCCTCTAGCATTAGTAAAATTAGGATTGATTAGTAAAGGCTTCTACTGGTTATTGAAATAGAAACAAGATATTAATGGATGAATATATATTGATGGTGTTATATGTTAGTCTATTATAGATTGGTTTAGTTTTGAAGTTCTTTCCCCATGTAGAATGTGGATGAATTGGGACTCACCTTATAGTAAGTGGTGACTTGTGCTATTTAGACCTCTTACCCACTACGAATGTCCTTGTGTTAGACCCAACATCAAAGGGTAAACTTAGGATGAATGGACATCTCCATGTCTATCCCCCTTTATTTAAACATGCACTGATAAACCTATCCATTTGAGCCTTTACTCTAGAGACCCAGTGAACCTCCTAAACCATTATACCCTACATAACCCATGGCTATACCATGATGCAACTAGCCTAATGTAGACCTAGTCCCCTCACTATCTTACTTTAGGTGAGTGCATAATGCTCATGCCTTATCTGAAACTGATGCTAGTGCACTAGTGTGTTTAAATGTTATGTGTTAGACCTTGATCCCCTTATACCTAACTCCCATAACCCTAGAAATTATTGATAATCAAAGTTGCATGCATAATCGAGTGTTGTGGCTACTTAAGTTAACACTTAACTACAACACAAAATAAGGGATCATGATAAAATATAGGCATGAAGCTATATAAGTAGGTCTTCATTCTAAAAGAAGGGTGATAAATGGTGGAGTATAAGTTTTATTTAGTAGAGGAGTGGTCATAATTGGAGGTGGTGTGGATGCATTTGGAGTTGATATTAATATGGTTTCTCTTTAGATGGTGGGATATTGAGTTTCCCACTGAGCTTGTATTTCCCTTCCCTTTGAGATTCTTGGGATTTGAGATGAAATTTGTAATAATAATTTGGAGCATAGGAGACTATATTCCAAAATAATTGATGTGACTATGGTTGTCACACTACCAAGATGGGTGATGTCACTACTTGTATAACATGTGTGTATTGGGTAGGTATAGGACAATCAATGATGGGAGGGCATTATGTGATGGCCATTAGTGTTGATTGCCACTTATATAATTTAGTCTCTAGGATTTATCTTAATGGGGTACTTGTTGTCATAATTTCCACTTAAGTTACTACTTGAGGGGTGTCCATTAGGGCATCCTTAAGTGGAGGCATGAAGGAAGAATGAGTAGTTTTAATGAGACTTGTTCTACTACTTTTACTACCTATGGATAAGGAAATTATAAAATGTATATAGAAGAAGACAAATAAAATGAAGGGGAAGCCAATGGTTGATTTACCACTTGCATTTGATTAACTCTTTGGGATAGTTTCAGTGGTGGTAAGCACTTTAACACTATCCTTCTCAAGGTGGCCTCCATTCGTGGTGAGTCTTCTTAGGTTTCAAGGGATATCGATCTCTCTTTTATTTATCTTAGTTGTCTTGTTTAGACTGGGGTGAAGACAAGGCTCATAATGTCCATATTTCTCTCCATATCCACATTGTCTTGTCCATTGATGAAGAACTATTCATGAGGGTGATTGATGTGGTTATATGTGATTAACACCTTTCCTTTCATGGATTTTATGTGAGCCTTGACTCTCCCCATCAAATCCCAATGGAAAAAGTAATGGTCATTTAAGTTAAATGATGACCTATTAACTATGATTTCATTAATCATATCCAAACTTAGAAAATGTTTTTAATTATATTGTAAGGCATTGAAGGCCAAGGTGACTACTTCTTATATTTGCATACCAAGGTGACCACATGGAGAAGTTGTTACACAATTTATTATTTGGAAAACATGTCCAAAATGTAGATGGGTAGCCTAAGGGGTGACACCAACACTCCCTCTCTCTTGATGATCATGTAATCATATTAGTACCAATAGGTCCCCATATTATTAATATATTGCCATATTTAATTAAATATCTTGGGCATAATCTTCTCATTAATGGTATGGTAAACATGAGATAAAAATCAAATTTATCTTGTATTGCCTAAACTTGTGAAGATGTAACTTTTAAAAATGGTAATGGACTGGTGTCCTTAAAATAAGGGTCCATCTTGGAATTTTATCAAATTATATAGTGGTAGAGGTGGCATATACCAAATATGACATCATATAAAAGTTATCACCTTTATTTACCCATGAGACTTGTTACTGAAGGTTGAAGGGAATGATCTCCCCCAAGGATAGAATCTACTTGTCATTAATGATCATGGATAGAAGGGGCACCCACACCTTATTTACATGGGAAATGTTGGGGCCCTCATAGATGAAATTTATGAGAGCCATGCCAATCTAGACACCCAGTTTTAAATTAGTGTATATGCATGTTTTGAAATCCTCCTTTTTAACCCACCTATTTGGGGTTTTTATCCAATATTTCAACACTTCTTAGAGTTTATTATAGGTAAACCATTGGTACATGACATATTGATTTTCTAAATAATTTGGATAGAAAATTTGATAATATCCATCAATGGTCAAGCCGTCTAAGAGTATTTCCATTTTCTTCTTTTTCAATGACAACATAAAGTATTCTAGGTATTGGGTTCAAACAAATAGATTATGAAATAGGTCAATGCAATAAAATACCTTTGGATTTACCATAATTTTATGGAACACAATTTATTACATGGATATCATATCATCTACATAGGTGGCATCCTTAGAATTGGGGCTCTCCTATTTAGAAATAGGTTTAGCCCTAGCTACTTCATCATTAATTTCACTATAATGGTATAGTATGTTCCTAAAGGCATTTTAGAATAACTGGGAGCCTATGAACATTTTATTGTTTTCATATGAGAACATCTAAGATGTCATGGCTTTCAAACAATTAATATTATTAATTTCATTCTTAATCTATGTATATCTTTGGCTTAATACCATTGGTTGGATTTTATAATTTTGAGTACTTGTTCAAGGGTTATATTGTAGTAGGTATTATGAATTAAATGAAAATTATATGAATTAAATTACTCATTTTTTTATGTCTACTTTAAATATTTGAACAATGAATTAGACTAGCTACTCATGTAGTTTTATGCTAAGGTGACACTTTGCATTTATTTGGAAGTTTTTCTCATTGTATTTAATTTAATATAGTGTTTTTAAGGGTTAATTATATTATTAAAAGCCATACATGTGTCTCCATATCACCTATTGTGCAATATTTTTGAGCTAAGTTAACACATGAGCATTCTAAGTGGGGCATGTATCTTCTTTTGATTGGCTCAGGGCCTCATTATCCTTGGCCTTTTTATAATTTAAATGTAACTATGAGGTGTGTGGTAAATAACAAAATGACACATAACATGTTTTGATTATTCACTACCTCACACTACCAATCCCCTTAGTTTTATTTAATGCAAAGGTGTGAGGTCATAAAATAATGACATGTGACTTGTATTGATTATTTCACAACCTTCTTGGTCTTAGGATTTTTGTTAATTTTTTATAAATTATGAAGGTGAAAGACTGTAAAAATATGACAAGTGTAAATCAATAATGATCTTAGGCCTTTTTAAATTTTAAGTTTTCATAATTTTGAATACGAGCACTATGAAGATGTGAAAATACACCATGTGGCACTAAATAAGGAAACATGGCATACTCAAGTAGTTCATGGTCTTGCAGTTAAATAACTTAGTACATGGATAATATGAAGAGTGTGTGATGCATGGTGAAATGGATAATACACTTAGCATGTTACAATAGGTTTGGATCCTCACAATCTCCAAAAATAGTGTAGAGTGTGAAAACTTAAAAAGAATGTGAATATGACATGTATAACAAAAAATGTAAAGTTAGTAATCAAGTAAGCATAATTTGGACAGGTAAAATGAATGATTAAGGGTTAAGAGAAAGTGTAAAAATGAAATAATAAGGTCAATTCTAACATTTTAAAAATCCCATAGTTCAAATTTCATCCTAAATAATGTGAAAATGAGTGAAGAGGTGACACTTTTATAGCTAATTATGCATTGATAAATACCTAAAAGACCTACATTTTTTGCAAACACCCAATCTTGAACTCAATTTTTGTATAGTGGCTTGATCAATATTTTAATAATTTGAGGAGGATCATTGATTCAAATAATTGAAGTTAAAACCAATCTCCAATGGAACCTAAATTCTAAAATTAATTGAGGACATGGAATGGATCTCTATTTAGAAAAGAATCAGGTTCATTGGTCACAACAATTATAAGTAAAGTAAATTATGGATAAATTATTATAAATAAGGTAAGTGCAATGGTCAACCAAATGGGGGTATATATAACCAAGGTCATGAATGGAAATCCTATGCAACACCATATCTATACTAGTTTATTTGGTATAAGGAAGAGACTAAAAAATGATACACACATACATCCACACAACAATAAGCAACATCTAACCTACCAATTAAATAAAGGAAATAATATATGGATAATAATACTTATCTTAAGGTGGACCCATAGTGGTTTCAATCTCCCCCTTTGGCTCAAGTGGATATTTGTAAGATATATTTTTTAGGTTGACTTCATCAAATGGTTGGATGAATACCTAGATATTTTTAGTTAATAATTCCCAATTAGATCTCCTATTGAGCTTCAATGATACCACAAGATAAGACCTCTGAGATAAGGTATTAAACCACTAAATTTCCAAAATACTTCCTTATGACTAAAATGTGATGCAAGTAAAGTGTATGAATGTGATATATATTATTAATAATGAAATATGACCCCTATATATAGCTCCAAAACCCTAAACCATTCCCTAAAATCTAAGTAATGGTATAGACTAGGATGATATAGTTGAAAAATGTCAGCTAGCATATTATGGTATCAATTAAGCTAATCCAATACAAATTTTAGAAGATAGATATATAATTGTATTAGGTTGATTGATTTAGTAAAAGAAAGACTTAAACATAAAAATTGGTATTGGCCACGTTGATACCATAAGATATAGATAAGTTAGCAAATTTGGATAAGAAATAGATAGATAGGATAGATGGGTAAAGACTTATAGGATGCCATATTGAGAGTGGTGATGGTATAAAAGATGGTATACAAACATCTCTCAAAAACTAAAATGATTTAATCTTACCCCATTATTGGTGCACCCTTTAAGACATGCACTTAAGGATATTTATGTGTCGATAAGTTGATGAAAGAGAAAGCATCAGGAAGTGATAAAGTGAAAATGTCAGGTGTATAAGGTGCCATCGAGGCATAGGATGGAGGAGAAGATGTGAGTGAGGTGGTAGTTTTTAGGCCTCATGTGATTCTTATGAGTATGTAAATATGTTTTAAAAATATTTTCATTATTATTAATTACTTTGATATCTTTGTCATTAATATTATGTATTGTTGTTTTATAGGGGATTACAATTATTAGACTACCATCATATACGTGACACTTTGAGTTTGACTAGAATTTTACTAAGTGAGGTAGTTCATAGTGGTTCATTTGAGAATGATATTGATATAATTGGTGAACATTACCCCTATTTGATCAAGCTATGATAGCCACCATTGCATATGTGATAGTTGCATCAGAGTGAGATGATTTGAGATTTGAGCGTGATGTGATTATCATTGACTAGGACCAACTAAGAGTCATTATTAGAGGTAAAATATGCCCCCTCTATTTATAAATATATATTTAGGTTAGATATTATTATCTAAGTACATTCTATTATAGCTTAAGTATGTAAATTTTTAGGTAGGAGTGGTTGTATATGCATATCATAAGAGGAGTCAGTACAGATCGTATTCTCAATAAGATGATAATGGAGCCTCTTCTTCATGACCCCCCTTTGATTGAGGGGGATGTAAATAGAGATGTGGATGTAGTTAGATAGGAGTTTATTATTAAGTGACTCTATATATGTTATACTATGTGTTATCATGTTAAACCTTTAATTTATATATGGACTTTTAGTGATATTACTTATATTATGATTATGTGGAATGGCTATTGCACATGATTTTTTAATTTTTGATTTTGGAAATTGAAAGTATGTTATTACATTATTACCTATTAGTTTGATATATTTTTCTATGCGTTTGTATATTAAACAATGTGTTAATGATATAATTTTATAATTTGTGACACATGTATAATCTATTTAAACATGAATAGATGATATGGGGTATCTAGGGTTAATAATATAAAAATGATTAAAGTCAAGGGTGATAAATAGATTTATAGTAGGCATATTAATTTTCAAACTTAGATAAATAATATTATAAATTTAAATATTAAGATATACTAAAAATATAAAGTACAACTATTGATTGATATTATGAAAAAATGGAAACAAAAGTACTTAGATAGTTTATGTGTACATATAGATCTAGGATGAAACAAAATGGAAGTATACTAGACTAGGATTTTAGAATAGTCATCAAATTCTAGAATTTTTCATTATGTGGCCTTGTTAGATTTGGTTAGTTACATTGACATTGGTGTCTGAATTGGATGTAAGTGTCTTATATGAAATATTGATTAGATCTAGGTGTGATCAATTGAATCCTTCTAGGTTTTCTTTCACCTTTATTCTAGTGCATATAGATCATGTGCATACACTGTCACTCTTCATCAAATGATCAAATCCTATCTTTTTCACCCTTGGAGTGACTATGGGAAAAATGGGTTAGTGGGCATATGGTGTTAAACTACCCCAAATATCCCTCTACCAATGGGCACTAACTTCATAGACAATACTCTAAAGATGGCCTCAAACTTATGTAGTTATACCCTACGTGTTAGCTTGTATGTTCATAAGGATGCAATGTGTGATAATCAAGTAGATATAATTACCTATCTTGTAACTTAGAAAATATGGCTCATGGGCTACTCCTTTAGTACTTCAAACCCATTTAAATACTACTTCTATGATTGATATAGAAATAGGGATTAATAGGGAAGGTTTTACTCACTTTAATACTTTATTGAGTGCTTCTTGGTAAGTTTCCTTGTGATTTCCTAGTATTTTCTTAGTGAGGAATGGAAAAAGGTTGATATTTTATATATATCAACCCCTTTTTAAAATACATTTCACTAAAATACTTAGGCTAACCATAAGGACATGTTATATTTTCAATTTAGATGACTTTTGGGCAATGAATAATTAGAAAATGGACACCTATATTGATGTATAATATAGCTAGGACACAAGTGTCCAAAAATATATAAAGTACTTACATGTCCAAAAATGGTGGAGAAGGATAATGATTAGGTTTAGATCAAATTTTATAGTATATAAGGCCTAGTCATTAGAATAAAATATGGTCAAACTAAGAGATAAATAATTTGGCACAAAGAGATATCGAATGTGAGTCTTTCAGTAGTGAGAAGGTCTTAAAAATAAAGGGTACAACCATGAAAAGCATTTTAAAAGTGTACAATATTGAGGTTTTATATTATTCATATTTAGTGTCTACATTCCCCCCCTAATCTAGTAATGAAATTTCTAGTTTAAAGGAAAAGAAACATATATCTGGGTGTGTCCAACACACCTTGTCTTTGTGTGAGCCCAACTTGAGTGATTTACTGGTGAGTGACCTATAAATAAAATTATGTCATAATATATAAGTATTTTATGAGATATAAAATTGAAATAACTTGAAATGTTTGGAAGTAAAGAGAGCAGGTTATGAGTATACTTGTGTGTTGATGTAACCATCATGCTTTTTGGAATTTTGATTTAAAGAGATGCTTCATTATGAAGCATTGGAGTAGAGATTAAGAAAAAATTTAAAATTGAAAGTGCGTACATATATAGATATTTTAGGACAACATGCCCCCAAACTTGTTGAAAGATGAGTTGCCATGTGACCATTGAGCTTATGTCAATCATGCAACCTAATCATGATTATAACTTGGTGAGTGTGTGTAATCCAATCAAATCAAATTATATATCTAGTGAGGGTGGATTATTTAATCACTCCATACTATAGATATGGTTAATTTAGATGATTTAACTAAGTTTAACTTATAAACTTGGTAAGATTGAGTGATTTAATCACCTTAACCTTCTAAAAGGTAAACTAACTACTATAGTAGATTGGCTCAATATAATTAATAAAAGTCCATCCTAGGTATGATAATAGTCCATAGTAGTATTTTAAATATATATAATAATTTGATTTTGAAATTTTAGGTGCCCTTTTCATGGCATATGCACCTCATATATGTCTAAAGCTAAAATCTGGGTATAATGATGATACCAATGTATACAATACTACCACACATGTATATCTAAATCATGTAACTATGAAATGTAGTCAATTTTATTTTTTTGAAAATATTGGAGGACATGTTCCCATGATATTCCCCCACTAAATGTTGAGAACCTAAGAACTGGTGTAAGTGTGGAGAACATATTTCTATAACATGCCCCCACCATAATTTGGAGATGATAAGTACTAATAAGTGTGGAGGTAATGTATTTTTTGACATGCCCTCACTAAAATATGAAATAATGAAAATGTGAAAGCCATTACTCTATGAAATTCCTTCCTTTTAAGGTGAGGGGAAGTAGAATCTAGTAGTTACCTTATCTCAAAAGGATAAGATAATTTTAAAATCTATGTATGGATCATGTAGCATATAGGAGGAACATGTATAGTATATATAGAAATGAGGCACATAATATGTGATCACATCAAGTATTAAAATACATGATATATATCATGGCAATATATAGAGAGTAATAGTACAAGCTCAACAAATAATTAATCACACACACAAGAGCACTCAAAAGCAAAACATAGGGCAATGGTTCAAGGAGACCTCATAAATGGGGCATGTTCAAATATAAAAAAATCAAAGGGACATGACTTAATAAAATATCCAAAAAGCATATAAAGACATATTTGAATATCTACATACAAAAATCAATGACATATTAAAATCTCAAAATAGGAAAGCATAGTCATGGGGGCCAAAATCAATATAGAATATTTAAATTCTTGAGAAATAAATACAATGAAATATAATAGAAAGTAATAAACATACTCAATAAAGTGTTAAAAAAGAAAAAAAGTATCATAAGTAACCAACATAAACATATTATGCTAGTCCCTAGATATATGTGTCAAAAAAATGTTAAATACATAGTATATCAAGTATACTACAAAAAATATAAATATGGATAAAGTCATGTGTAAGTATATATGTTCAAAAATGATACCAAAAAGTGATCATATAATAATATAACCTAGGAGTGTCATGATAAAAAAAGAATATGCCCCAAATGTAGTGATGATGTGAGTAAAGGGAAGGCCCAACATTCATAGGTACATATATCATGTCCATGAATATGCCTGTATCACACTAAAAATATGTGTGAAAAAGATGTGTGTATATATAATTAAATGATATGTTATCTACCAATGTGGAACCAACAACATAGATGTTAAAGAGCTAAAAAATCATGGAAATGCTGAATATTTTTTTGATTTTTGATTGTTTTTTTAGTATTTTTGGAATATTTTATAAGAAAATACTATCTTATGATCTCGTCCAAGAGATGATCATAGGTATCTCCACACTCAAAACCTAGTGTAATAAACTAGTGGTACTACCAAATAGCATGTATAGGTGTAATATCTAGCACTATAGGATATATGATGCTTTGCATGTGTATAATAAGACATATGGTCTTGAGGAAATAATAGAAGGAATCAAAGTTCATGGAACTATAATTGAATGATCTATGGTTTATTTAGAATAATAAAAATAGGAATATGTTTGGTTGCTTTAGGAAATTAAATATGCTATGTAATAGTAGATGAAAATCCCATGGAATCTAATATATATCTCTGATGCAAGGGTATTTAAAGTACTAACTGCCTAGGAAAGGGGATTACCTATTGCTTACCCTTTCATATATGATTAAAATTAATAGGTTTGTTAATTAACTACTTGGGTATAAACATCTCTTGTTCAAGTGAATGTTTATATAAAATTTTGGAGATTGTAATTACCTTGTTGGCATGAATGTATTTAACATACCAATGTACTGTAGAAAGTACTACATAGATTATATGTATCCAAGGTCATTCCAATAACATATAAAATATTCCCATGTATGGTATAACTAATAATGTAGTGACCACATGTGTTAGGCCGACCTGTAATGGTAATTCAATCTCACAAATACTATGAGATCCAATATAAAGCTTTGACCACTTTTATCAATGGGTGTAAATCATGATGTGAGAATCTAAACTTCATAAGTAATGTATGATACAAACATTATTGCTAGCACAATTATCAATCCTAATACTATGTATAGGCTGGTGATCAAGATATGCTCTAATGAATAATGAATGATGATCTAAGTCATCATCCACAATATTACTATCATCAAAAGTAATAGAAGGTACTTGAACCTTGGGATGTTTATGCCATATATAATTACCAATAATCCCATATAATGGGTGTCCATAATGTGATGGAAGAGGATGTGCATTAGATGCCATTTACACTTCTAGATCCTTATTATAATGGTCTTGCAAAGGATTGTTAAATATCTTCTATTTTTGGTGATCACCAGGTTGTGAACTTGATTTCTTTGGAAGATCATCAAATGTAATCTTTTGGTAATCAATGAGATCTTAGATATTATGATTCAATATAAAACATTAGTTTATAGAATGCCTAAGGCCTTGGTGATAGTAACAATAAGCATTTGGATCATATCCTTTGATTATAGGTCAACTCATATCAACCTTTATAAGAGGAGAAATATATATGAAGTTATACTCTACAAGATTTATAAGTAGGGAACCTGAAGACTTAGGTAAGCATGAAAATTGTCTCCTTAGTGCATTGGATAAGATAAGTTGATTAGGTTGTTATGACACTATATTAACCATAGTAGTTGTTTCCTTTTTAGGTTTTGTAGATTTTATCTTATAATTTGGTTTAATATTAAACATTTTATTAGATATAGTCATTGTGTTTGATACATACTTAAGTTTTTCAATTAAATAAGTTTCATTTAATGATTAAAAATAATATGGCACAAGTCATCAAAATATTTGAACTTTTTAAAAATAATGGACCATGTAATGGAGAAATCAAATTTTGATTGAAGATGTCTTAATGCTCTTTAACTACCATTATACTAGTCATTTTAGCCAACAATGTCTTATACCTCATTAAATGTTCACTAGTGGGTTCATTGGTTCCTTGTTTAATCCTTGTAATTTGGGCATAGGAAGCCTTTTCGGTAATCTTGATAGAGAAGTGTCCCAAAAACTAATCTGCAAGAGTTTGAATTATTTTATTTATTATATTGGTAATTCATAGAACCACCTTATATCATATTCATTAAGGCTCCTTGTAAATAATTTAGTCTAAAGTTTGATCATTAGAGGCATAATCAGGGCATGCCACATAAAAACATTAAAGATGCTCTTTAGGGTCACCCTTTCCATCATAAAATGTGAACTTAGGTGTAACAAAACTAATTTTCAAGGGGTGTAAAGATATTTTATGTGCAAGAGGGTTATGTAACACCTCTTGTGAATCAATAGCATAAGGTGAATTCATAATTTAAAAAAAAATATTTTTAGCCTTATATTTCAAAAGTTTGATAGTTTGGAAAAGATCTTACACATTTTGATCGTCAAGGTTTGAAGTTTGAGAAGTAAACAAAGGAGGTGTACCAATAGTTTGAGTTGATAGAGGCATTAAAACTGGTAATTGAGTTGATGTTCTCAAGGGGAAGGTTATTGGTATGGAATCAATTACAGTACATCCTAAGGATTCACCATCACTAGTGAGGAAACCTTAGCCCTAGGATTCTTATGGATTTCATCTCTTATAATAGTAAAAAAAAAAGCATCCATTAATCTCTTAATGTTATTGAGTTAAGTAACTAATGCTTCTTTATCTTCCATTTGAAAACAAATGTTTTTATTAACATTTTCCATTTCTTATAAATGAAAAGTTTATAATTTGAAAGAAAGTACAATAATTGGAACAAAAAACCTAAGATAATTTAGGGTTTGCATACAAAGACACAAAGGTTGGGTTCACCAAATTTTAAAACCTAAATTGATGATATGGGGTATGTAGGGTTAATAATATAAAAATGATTAACCCCCATGCTAATAAGAATATATATAATAGGCCAATTAATTTTCAAACTTAGATAAATAATATTATAATTTCAATACTAAGATATACTAAAAATAGAAAGTAAAACTATTGATTGATATTAAAATAAATTGGAAACGAGACTACTTAGCTAGTTTATTGTGTGCATGTAGATCTGGGCTGAAACATGTTGGAAGTGGATTAGATCAATATCATATAATAGTCTTTAGATTCTATAATTTTTCATTCTATGTCCTTAGACACTTGCATCAAATCTAAATGGTTATGTTGATGTTAGTGTATGAATTGAATGCAGGTGTCCTATAAGAAATACTAGTTGGATATGAGTGTGGCCAATTTGAACCTTCAGGATTTTTTATCACTTTTATGCTAGTGTATATAGATCATATAATATTTATCTTTATCAAATGATCATACCCTATATTTTTCACCCTTATAGTGATTATGGGTTAAATGGGTTGGTGGGTACATGGTGTCAAGCTACCCTAAAGACCCCTCTATCAATGGGCACTACCTACACATCTAATACTCTGAGAGGGCATCAAGATTATGTAATTATCCCATATGTGTTGGATTATATGTGCATAAGTATGCAATGTATGATAAGTAAGTACATATAATGACCTGTCTTACAATTTAGTAAATATGGCTTATGGGATGCTCTTTCAACACTTCATACCTATGAGAATATTGATTTTGTGATTGATATATAAATAAAGATGAATAGGGTATGTTTTCTCACTTGAATGCTTGATTGAGTTCTTCTTGGTAAGTTTATTTGTGAGTTATCTATATTTTCTAGGTGAGGAATGAATGAGAGTTAATATTGTATATATATTAACCCCTTTTTAAAATATCTTTCACTAAATCTCTTAGACTGACCATGATGATAAGTTACATTTGAAAATTGGATGACTTTTTGGCACTAGACACTTAGATGAAAAAGGGACATCCACATTGATGTACACATATGAATGGGATGAAGGTGTTTTGGAAGATAGAAAGTAAGTATAGATCTAAAACTATAAGATAAAGATAATGATCAGGTTTAGATCATTTTGCATAGGATAAAAGGCCTGGTCATAAGATTAACATATGGTGGGACTAAAAGATAATAAATTTGGCACAAAAAGATAGTAGACATTTACTTTTAGACATTGATAAAGTCTTAAAACTAAAGGGTAAAACCATGATAGGTATTTTACAAGTGTACACAACTTATGTGCTATTTAATTCAGATTTAGTGTCTACATAATCAAATTAATTTAGAATGGTAGAATGAGTTGACCATCTTGAGTAAAATAAAAATTGTACACCATACTCATATTTGTTTATAAATGAATTTTGGTATTGAATATTTAGCTATGTATTCTTATAGATAGTCACACCTATATTAGTTACATGTGATAGTTATGGTTGATATCATTGATGTTCTTTTGATTGTTGTGAAGTATGCATTACATGTTCATATGTTTGATCAAAATCTTATACTTTTGCTTTGGTATCCATATCCATGTAAGTGAGATGTAACTTTATATTCAGCCATAGTGTGTTTTCATGATTTTTTTATTGCTTCGGAATGTTAATAAACCACTCTTAAAAGTAAAAGATAATCTTGTATTATTATTGCTACTCACTATTACATTCATTTTTTACAACCATGGATGTCCTTAAAATTACATTTCTTTATGGAATAGTACGATGCATAATTAATAATTTATTTACTATCTTTAGTCCCAAAGTGATTAGTAAAATAATATGTACCATATTAGATCCATGTGTATTCTATAAATCTTAATCACTATATGTCACACTTTGAAGACATTTTATGGTGCATGTATTATGTTTTTGTGCTTTATCTACAACAATATCTTCTCTATATGTGTTATTGACAAGAGATCTAATTACCATTAGTTACTTCTCAAGAATATTCTATAATATATTGGTCAATGTAGAAGAAGATGTAGGAGAAATTGAAGAATTTGATTTTTTAATCTTGTTTTCCACTTCCTCAATTGTAGTAATCCATTTATCTACAATTTGTGTACTATTTTTGCACAATTCATAACAATCATTATCTTGATGTCTATTAATACCATGATATGCATAAAATATATTGAATTTTATGTACTGAATAATATGAGGATGATGGTAATAATTAGGAGGGAGAGTGATTAACTTCTTTTCCAACAATGTCTATAGAATATCATGTGGTCAATATTTGAAACTAACTTAAGAGGTTGCCTCTTATTGAAATTATATTTATTCACATTAGGTGGTGATTTATAAACTGATTCTTTCCCTTTATTGAGTACCTTATCTTTATCTTCCTTGATTGTAATTATTTATGTTTATTCATCAATATTATGAGAGGCCTTAATTGGACACTTTATTTTAGATGTTAAATATGATTCCACCCTTTTACTGGTAACTTCCTTCTTATGTAAATATGGTCTTGATTCATCTATATTAGTAGCCTTATGTGTTGTAGAATTAATATCACATTCATATTTGAACACATACATATCTAACTCCTAAAAATATTTATAAAGTTTATGCATGCCTCTTTATTTGAGTTGAGACAAAAGACCCTTACTGAAGATGAATTGCTTTTCTAGGTCTAAGGGTTGATAAGTTAAACAATGAAAAAGTCTTAAATCATAAAATGTAATCTTCAATAAGCTCACCAAGGCCATTTTAAAAACCCTATAGACATTTCAATGTGAATTAAGTAACTATATGTTTATGATAATCTGATAAGAATACATCATCTAATATTTTAAAATTAGATAAAGAGCCACTAGGTAGACTACAAAACTAATATGAGGCATCTCTTATGAGGATTATAAGAAAATATTTTAGTAGAATACATTATACATCAACCAATTCTCTAAAAAAAAGTGTATAATGAATTAAATGAATACATGGATCTTAATGACCATCAAACAATGGTAGCATAGACAAAAAAAATACTTTGGATATGGATATTCACATATAGCATATGTAAGGGGTTGTCCTAAAATAAAATTATCTTTAATATTAGCACAACATGATCTATTTTACAAAGTGAGATCAATTAATCATATTTGAAGGTTAACAATAACATGCATTATGTACATAATATGACTAGTAGGGATATTAGTGGTTTGGAAAGGCTCTTTCATTGGTTGTAATTGAACATCTAATTTAAATAGTGGTATGAGGGAATCATGACTAATATCATTGCATGGCTTAAGATTGCATTCTGATACAAAATCAATATATACTCTAGAATCATTAAGTATCATAGTATTATTATCACATTGAGTTTTTATGGAATCAAAATCATCACATTACTTATGATTAGATTCTTTTTCCTTAGGAAAAGATTGAGAGTCATCACAAGTGATGTTTTCATGAGAATCACATTTTATGGATATAACATGACTATCTTGAGAATATTTGCATAATATTAAATTGTATTAATTTGAGTATATAAAGAAATAATATCACTTTTTTTATATATAAGATAGTACATCACATTCATTTTCATATTTTGGTATTTCAAGAGGAGAACAAATATCATTGGATATTACAACAATATTTTTCATTTCCAAGGAAGGAGAAATATTATCAAAATATTGTATATCATTAGCCATATTTTAAGGAGAATGGGGAATATCATATGAAATTACATCATATATATTTTCTAGAGAAAGAGAGGGAATAACACACTTATTCATATTATTTTCCATTTTTTGCAAGGGTTATGCTTTTATAATTTATATTGCTTAATGTAGTGTAGTGTAGTAAAAAAATTAAGAGGTAAACAAGGTGTGTTAATGATTGATTATTCACATTTAGATCCCTTTAGGAGATTAAAGGAAATAATATATTCATTATTAGTATATGATTTTTTTATTTATGAAAAGATAAATACAAGGGAGGGATAGAGGAATTTGGTTTTTAATTTCTAAATTGGTGTGCTTATTTTCTTCTTCGCTATAATCTTCACTATTGTACCACTCTTAATAATTTTTCATTAGTATAATCATAATCATAATAATAATCATATCTATCAAAATAATATTACTTATTGATAAAATAAACATCAATAATTGTACAAGTGTGATCATTAGCTCATTCATTATCATAAGCATAGTGTATAACATTATTAGAGAAGAGGAAATCCAAAGGATGAAAACCACTAGTGGTTTCATATTTAGAATAAATTTTATATTTTTTTAACCAAAATAATTAAAATATGACAAAAAATAAACCTAATAGTAACAAATAACCAATCATTGTAAGAAAGAAAAGATGTCAACAAGTGTGACTAGGCAAGGTATGTTTGATTTGTAGGCTCTTAAGTATATTGATCCTAGTTGTTAATAGTGAGTAAGGCCCAAATTAGCACTAAATATAGAGGATTACATCATTTTTAGTCACATTATCCCATATAGCAGGTAAATTAAGATTAAATTATTGGGTCTAACCACTTATAGGTGCACTACAAACACAATGACTAGAAGGCTTCCTATAGTTAGAAAAAAAATGTATCCATTTTTCAATAAATTTGAGGTACATGGATATATATATATATATATATATATATATATATATATATATAATTTTCTAATGGATTGAGTATTAGATTATTACCCATTACACCATGACTTAGATAAAAATTAAGATCACGTTGATGAGATTAATAACTTCTTTGAGTCTTACAATTATCAGAACACAGTTTTAGAAAGCAAGGAAAAGAAAGAAAAAAATAAAAGATTTTTATGCATGGAAGTCAAGAATTCAATATGAAACCCTCAGGTCAAAGTGAAGAAATAAATAAATGTTTAATAAAATAAAATAAAGGATGATCAAATTTCCCTTGAGTGTATGGGAATAAATAATTAAATTGAAACCCTAGAATAAAAATTAATAAAACAAAGCAATGTTAAAGAACAAACAAGTTCACCAATATTTTTTATCTTAATTTTGATTATGTGATCCTAAATAAGCATAAAACTATTGAATAATCAGAATGCTAAATATATAACATTTACCAAATATTTTTATTGCAACTTGTTGAATATAGTAATATGTTATTTTTAGAAAACATTAAGAAGAAGATAAGTTAGCTTAGGTTACGAGATTATACTAGTCTAAGATTTAATGAAGTTATATAAAATCCATCAACACAAGCCCATGATCATTCAAGATAAATATCAGAGTTTTTGACTATGCCTAGATAGGTCTATACTCCCTATTAAATAATGTAGGATAATTGTGTTTGTTTAGTGTAAACTTGTGTACATTGACTATGGCAAAAATATAGCTATTTCACCATGTGTGCCTGTGTTCACTAAGATTGTTAATACTTTTTGACACTTGAAATATCACACTGAAATATCATGCAAATATACCTTCAATACAAAACACTAATTCCTACATAAAAACTAATTTTATATCAAGTAAGGTGTGTTTTTAAAATTGATTGAGTTGGAATAACCTTGATAAATCCCCATTGAATAATTAAACATTGTAATACATTGTTAATACTCTAAAGATGGCTCAAAATCGAATATAGTTCTCCCACTAATGTATATGTGTGAAATTTTAAATGCAAGTCTATATATTAATTATCTTATTTTATTCCTGGTATAATCATCAAAATATGGGTTAAATATTTATAAATTTGAGATATTTTATAAATAAAACACTTAATATTTATATAGCTTTTGATGGTCTAGAGTGTCATCCTTAATGCCCTAGAGTAAATTTGTATTTATAGATTTTTTGAATTCCAATTAGGAGACATATTGGTGCATACAAGATTAATCAATAATATAAATAGATAAAAAGAATGAACCATATGAAATGTGACCTAAAATAACTCCAAAAGTTATGCCTAGACAAGTCTACATTTCATGGATAGGTCCACAGACTTGGACTTATCCAGAAATCACTAGAAAAGATAAAATATAAGCATTGGGGATCCTTGTGACAAAATTTAAAAGATGAAAAATAAGTGAAAGTGACCAAAAAAATGTATTAATTAAAGATATAATACCCTAATTCACCAATAAATACTTCATTCATTATTAATAGTCTATATGTGCAAAGTTACATAGAAAAGTATTAAAGATGGGCTTGTACCAAATATGAGTGTCTATAGTTATTGTCATATATCATAAAATTTAAATAATTAAAAAAAATTAGTATATCACATAAATAAAAAATAAGGTAAAATATATTGGTGAACCCATTTATATTTTGAATATGTCAAACCCTAGGTTTTTCTTAGGGTTTCATATTTATTTTAAAGATTTTTAGACCTAATTTTTTATTTTCCCTATTTGAAAAACTAATTATGGAAATAATGGATATAAATTATTTTTATTTTATTATTCAAGCTATGATTTTAATCATTACATTTTTTTTCCTTTATTATGCAAAATCATTAACAACCATATAATCAAAAAATCTAAATCGTTATCTAATCATTTTAAGCTAAAATTAGTAATGAATAATCTTTCACCTTCATAAATTTAGATTTTTTAATATTTAATATGATTACATTCTTTTACAATTAGGAACCAAAGGTCATGCATTAATACTCTTATTCACCATCCCCTAGACCCCAAGTTTGTGTTAACTACCATCCTGCCTCCATTATTCACCCAAGGCTTATATTGGGTACACTCTTTTTGATCTGGAGTCTAGTCTTATATATTAAAGAGTTTTGGTGGTTGCTTGTTAAATAAACCTCTTGAAAATACTTGTTTTAATAGATTTGAAGGTTGAAGTCTGAATGAACCTCATTATTTTAGCCAATCCTAAATAATTAAATCTGCATCTTAAATACTTGACATAATAATCACATCTAAGCTGCATTAAGTTAAAAAACTAAATTTGCATGAATCTATTAAGTCAATATATTTTATGATTGTGTTTTGAAACTCATATAAATCTTACTTTAGACTTTTTCACTTTGGTTTCCTGTAAATTTCCTAATTGTTTCAGATTTTGGCGCTACTTCTCTTTATCAATTTGGTCCATTTCTATTTGAATTCAATCTAAACTAACTAAATGTTCATAAGGCTTTATCCTTTACTTAGTAAATTTTCATTAAAATGGATAAAAATTGATTTTAAATGGATATATTTCACCAATTTTTCATTCCCCTTTGTTATATTTTAAAATACTTAGCCATTAAATTTGAAAATACTTAGTTGTTACTTTTTAAATATGAAATTACCAACTAGGCTTTTTTTATTTTAGTCATAGGTGCTTAAACTTTCTTGATACCACATGGAAACTTATCATGCCTAAAAATAAATTGAGATTGTTAAAAAGGACTTTCAATACTTAGTCTATTATTTAAAAATTTTCCAGAGCCATATGGCATCTTTTCACTTCCTTACAGGACTTGATTTTCAAAGATTTACCTAGTGGGCCTCTATGTCATTAAAACTTCAGGTGAGTAGATCAAAAAGATGATACCAAGTGTCAAGATATTAGTGACCCACTGATATTAGTCACAAATATACAATGTAAATGTTTTGAGCAAGTGGATTAGTAGGATTGTCCCACGTGGTGTGATCTAGATGACCTGCCTCCCCAAAAAGATCTATATAAGTAAAGAGCCTTCAGACAAATGGACAAGTGGGATGTTGTCACATTATACCATATTAGTGAATTTATATCCTATATATTTTCATATAAAGTAACAATCCCTAGGAAATTAGGTGAGTGGGATGACACCACGTGGTGAAATCCCATTACTTTGTAGCCTCAGGGTGATCCATACAAGACCAATAGTGCATTAGAGATTTGGGTGAGTAATATAATGTTGTGAGATGAAATATAACTCCACTATTATATATATATATATAGTCAACATAAATTTCAATCCCTCATTTGATTAATGAAATGGGTAAGTTCACAAAGTTGGGGGACAAAAAGTGGTCTACCTATGGACATGATTTTCTTGAAATTTCAAAAATCTGAACTTCTATAGATAATTTGAGATATCTACACTCCAAATTTGATGATGGTGTAAGAAAATGAAATCCATAATTTTGAGTTTAGTTTCCAAAAAAATAATTTTAAAAAATATGGTTAAGTAGAACTAGGTCAAACATCTAAAATTTGAAGAAAAACTCTAATTTTTTTCAAAAAATAAAGTAGATAGATGGTCGTACGATGCACCATTTTTTTAGAAGCATTTAATATTATTTGAAACCCTTTGGAAAATTTTTATATAATATCTTCTAGTTTTTAACCTATATTTTTTCAATGAATGCTTTTTTTTAATGAATTTTACAAGTAAATAGATCTTGAAAATTGACAAAAAAATGGATAGCCATCCTTGCGATGCACCTAACTACCTCAAATAAAATGAAAATCATTTTTTTTGAATGTGTATAGAATTAAGCCTAGTTTATAACCATATATCTTGTTTTTCACTTGAATCAATGAAATGAAAATTACCTGACATGTATAAGCATGTATGTTTATAGCATGTAGTGGCCTAAAAAAGGTATAGTTAGAAATCAACATAATTTGAAACCTTAAATTTATCCAAAATTTATAAAAAACATATTTTTGGAAAGAGGAAAGTGTGATAATTATGATGATATTAAGTTTTTGAATTTTCACATTGAAATTCTTGGTGTATTTGGCAATCAAAGTTGATTTTTAACATAAATCTCAAATTTGATAGTACATTGATAGTCCAAGACTTTGGCTCAGGAATCCAAGCCATTCCCTAGCCAAAAGGTTTAAGAAATGATTTAAAATTCAAATAATATGATCATGTTAATGTATAACATGATTATGTTAATACATAATGTGATCATGTCAATAGATAACATGATCGCGTTATTATAAAAACAATAATACAATCACATTACTATTGTTTTTCACATTAAATAAATGAACATGTAGATGGAGTGAGTGTTGGTTAATAGATAACATGATCATGTTATTAATAACATGATCACATTATTAATAATGCAGTCATGTTCCTATTATTTTTCACATAAAAGCATGTGGGAGTTGCATATGAAGGCAAATTTGGCCAAAAGGTTATATTTACAACTATAAATGTTAAGAAATTAAGGTCACTCTACATATGATAGAGTTTATCTCATATATACACACCTTATGACATGGAAAATAGTTTCTCAAAATCTAATTTGGTTTGTACTCTAGCATTTTCAAGGTGTAGGTATTAAGCCTAGGGATTTTAGTACATAATGTTTGCAATTGATATCCATTTTTGGTAAATATATAGTCATTTTTTTAGGTTTTTGTGCCTTCTAAATTGATTCTTGGAATTTATAGGAGTCCTAAGTTTATCAAAATTTAAGTTTATAAAATACTCACTTTGAACTTGATCCAAAGTGGTATGATTGGGGTAGTGTAGGTCATATTGATGACATGCATACATCAAATGACCATTTTATTTTAATTTCACTTATTCATCATCCCTCCCTCATCCTTTATCATTTATTACTCATCCCTAATTACCCCTAATTAATCTCTCATAATTCCTCATTATCCCTAATCACTTACTCATTGACCCTCACTATCCTTAGTCATCTCTAATCACTCGCTTATCATCCATAATCACTCTTCCATTGACCCTCACTATCCCTCATCATACCTAATCACTCCCTCCACATCCTTAATTATCCCTAATCACTCTTTCCTCATCCTTCATCATCCCTAATCACTTTCTCATCCCTCTCATCCCTAATCACTCCCTCATTAACCTTCATTATCTCTCATCATCTCTAATCACTTAGGCTTATCATCCATAATCACTCCATTGACTATCACCATCCCTCATCACCCCTAATCAGTCCCTCCTCATCCCTCATAATCCCTAATTAATATTTCTTCATCTCTCATCATCACTAATCACTCCCTTATTTACCCTCACCATCCCTTATCTCTCTATCATCAACCCTCACCATCCCTCACCCTCCCTAATTACTCCCTCATCATTTGACATAAGTATATACTCTCAATATAGCTTTGATTCCAATCATATGTTGTTTAGTCCATTATAATATAGATAAAATATTTTTTAGGACTTGTTGTGTTGTCAATACCCATTTGTGATAGTCAATTTTATTACTAAATTAATTAGACGGTCTTCCAAATTTATACTCAAGTAACATAAGTACTAACACAAAATAGAGTATGAATTTTAGTTCATCAAATTATATTTATTGTGTAGCTGACTAGATAAAAATTTATTTAGTTCCAAATTTGGTATTTTGGTTCAAAATATAAAAATTAAACACAAATATCTTGTATAATTTTCTAATTTTAAGAAGATTTGAAATAGGTGTAAAGTTATTTAATATTTCCCATTCCTGTATGACTTGAATCTTGGTCAAGTTTAGACATGCACTCCTTATGTGTGTAATGTGTCCCAAATATTTTATCTCTTTCATGAAAAATGAACATTTATTCATGTTATCATAAAAATATGTTTCTATATAATGTGAAACACTAGTTCAACATGGTGTAGATGTTCATTCCATTTTTCTAAAGATTAAGATGTCATCAAGGTAGATTTAAAAAATGACATAGGTAAAGGGATTGAGGATGTCATTCAACATCTTGAAATGAATGAATTCATTACATGAGTTAACCTAAAAAGAATAAAAAAATAGTCAATCAATCCTTCCTTTATTTTTAATACTATATTCCAAATGTTTAGAAATTTAACATGAATATGATGATACCCAAACTTAAGATCAATTTTGGAAAATATTTATACACCATGGATATGGTATAAAAATTCATTAATCTTTAGATGAGGATAATAGTTATTCACTTTAAGCTTGTTAATATTTTTTTAATTGCTTCACGACTTTGGCACAAACATAATTGGACTTTTGCAAGGAAATGATTTGGGTATGATATGTCCATTATCCATGATTTCATGGATCTACCACTTGATCTATTCATTCTCTATAAACTATATGTTTTATAAAGAGGTTTGAGGTAGAGGTAGTTAATGGATACAATCAATAGTATTATTTAGTCTATAGTACGTAGGAAATTATTTAGGTGACTGAAAGATATCCTTGTATTCATCTAGTTTATGGTTTAATTATTTTGTTTTTGTTATTTTTAGATAAATCACACTATGATATGGTGAAATAAGGATGTTAATAAATTTACTTATTACCATCAAGAGTATACTTCTTCCTAAAATTGATAATATTCTTGTACTTCCTAGCATTAATGACTGAAAGCTTATGAAATAAATACAATAAATGGTATTTTAGATCATGAAAATATATCACAACATTTCAAGGATTTACTTCATAGACTATATGTAAATGGTAAATATATGGTTTACCAAATGTAAAATATCACACACCTATAATGGTCAGATGTCACAAAGGATTGCATCTTTAAAAAGTTTGATTTTGTACACCGACACTACTAGGTGATCCATTTATCAAGGCCTACACTCGACCATACACTAGTGCAAGGTTATGGATGATGTAGAAATTTTAAGTTTAAAATTTGAAAATATGATTTAGGAGAAATTAAATTATTTTGACTTTCTTTGGAAATGATGAAGTGTATTAGCTCACTATTAATCTACATTTGTTAATGAATCAATATTTTTAATTCATATAATTTCTTGTTGGGGGAAGTAGAGATATTTTTAGTACCAACCATATCATTGGATTCATAATATATTATCTACTCACCTTTTTATAGTGATAGATAAATTGTACCCACTTCTCAAGATGTATAAGTAGAGAGATCATAGTGTGACACTCTTCATTGGATTGAATATTGAAGTTATGAATAAAGCACCACTTTCTAATCTGAGACTACTTGTTCTAATCATTTGAAAATTATTTTCCACTCTTTGGTATGATGAATCAATCAATATACATATGAATATAAGGCTTTCAATGTAATTATTTAGATCATAAAATGTCCTCATATGGAAAACAATTGATTGGTTTCAAGAAATCACATAGCTTGGTGATCCTCATGCATTTACTCCCCATTTTTGATGTTATGATTGTTTCACTTTCTTCTCTTTTCTTGGTGGATTTTCAATTATGAATTACATCATTTATAATAGGCCCATATTTTTTCATAGGTGTTAAATATTTATGTTTCAAATTTTCCTCCACATTATTTTGATCACTATGTCTTATATTTTATGCTAGCACTCAACTCTCCACTTATAGATCCTAACATTTTTAACCCCCAATAAAATACCACAATCAAGGTATTGGATGGAGTGATTAAGGATGAGGAGGGATGAGGAGGAATTGAGTAGAGATGATGAGGGAGTTAATAGGGATGATTCAAGATGGTAAGGGTCAATGAGGGAGTGATTATGGATGATGAGGGATGTTGAGGATTAATGAGGGAGTGATTACGGGTTATGAGGGATGAGGAATGAGTGATTAGAAATGATGAGGTCTGATGAATCAGTGATTAGGGATGGTGAGGTTCAATGAGGGAGTGATTAGGGATGATGAGGGAGAGATTATAAATGATGAGGAATGGTAAGGGTAAATAAGGGAGTGGTTAATGATGATGTGGGATGAGGAGGGAGTGATTAGGGATGATGAAGTGACGATTATTAATTGTGAGAGACAATGATGGATTGATTAGGGATGATGAGGGATGGTGAGAGCCAATGTGGGAGTGATTAAGGATTATGAGGGATGATGAGAGCCAATGAGGGAGTGATTAGGGATAATTAGGTAGTTATTAAAGAAGATGAGGGATGGTGAGGGTCAATTAGGGAGTGATGAGGGATGAGAGTGAGTATTTAGGGATGAGGAGGAATAGTTAGGGTCAATGAAGGGTAATTAGGGATGATGAGGGAGTGATTAGAGATGATTAAGGATAATGAAGGTTAATGAAGGAGTGATTAAGGATAATTAAGAATGATAAGAGAGTGATTAGGGGTGATTATGCATGAGTAATACGTGATCAAGGGTGAGGGAGGGATAATGAATAAGTGAAATTAACACAAAGTGGTCATTTGATATGTGTAGGTCATCAGTGTGACCTATGCTATCCCAATCACACCACTTTGCATTAATTTCAAAGTGAATGGTTTGAAAACTTCAATTTTGACAAACCTAAGACTCTTAGAAATGTCATGAATCAATCTAGAAGGCATAAAAACCTAAAAAATGACTATATGTTTACCAAAGATGGATATCAATTACAAAAATTATGTCCTAAAATCCATAGGTCTAATATTTAGACCCTAAAAATGACTAAATACTGACCAGATTGGATTTTTAAAACTATTTTACACATCATAAGGTGTGTAACTATGAGACCAACTCTATTATATATAGAGTGACCCTAATATATTATATTTACTAAAATAAATTTAAATTATAAGGAAATAAATGTAACATTATTAATGTAAACTGATCATGTTATCAATAACATGATCATGTTATTAATAATGTGATCATATTATCAATAACATGATCATGTTACCTATTATCCAAAATTTTCTCCATATAAATGTTAATTGATTTAATGTGAAAAATAACATTGACATGATCACATTATTATTTTTATAATAAAGCGATCATGTTATCTATCAATGTGATTGTGTTATAGATTAATGTAATCACATTATGGCTGAGTAATTATCAAGCCATAATTTAAATAATGTGATTGCATTATGTTAATAACATGATTGTGTTATTTAATAATAAAATCACATTATGTAAAATGTCCACATAATTATCACCCAACTCTTTGCACTTACCCAAAGATCAAATAAAATACATTTGGTAGTGACCTTGTCAATAAGGGAAAAACTAGAAACATGGCCAATAAAACATGAAATTAAGCTTGATTTCTCATCTAATTTTTAAGTCCATAAAAAATCCAAAAATAAATTGTGTATCTAATTTGATTTTTAGAATCAAGTTGTAGTTAGTTTGACACCAATAAATGATCAAAGAAATAATAGAATCCAATGCATGACTGAGCAACAACATTAAATTAAAGGTGGCATATTCAATTGAAAATCATGAAAAAATAATGAATCATGGGCATGGAATTAATATTGGGATTAGGTAAAGAGCACAAAATATAAATATCTACCTTAAAGAGGCATGGTCTCAACTATACAAAACATGGATAATTTTTAATCTTGATGTAATCTTAACTGTATCCTCTTACATGAATTTATTCCAAATTTAATCAAGGCATGGTGTCTAACCATATATCTGAAAAAATCCCAACCACATTCTCTCAATTAGTAATGAATGTTTGTAACTACCCCACTAATAAGAAATTTTGAATGAGAGGGAGCTCCATGGACATTTCATCTATATAAGATTAACTCTTGTGATGTAATAAGGGTTGCTATTTTTAAGATTAAAGAGACTAAACTTGGTTGGTTCCTTTAGATTATAAAAGTGTAGTAGACTAGACAATACTTGGATTCTCTATAGTTAGTAGACCAATCACTTTCCATGCTTTCCTAGTGAAGTACTTTTTTTATTGTCATGAGTATGAAGTCTATAGATTAATGGTTGTTGTAAATCTCACCATTGATTATCAACACAAAACATCTTGATATTTAGATCATTATGTAGTCAAATGTCCATTTACTATTAATTTTAATGGTGGTTATGTTCCTTTTCTCTCACAACTTTTCCTAGACTCTTGTACCATCCTCTAGTTGAAGTTGTGCAAGGTTTGGCCTAGTTGAGGACTAGTTCTTATGAGATTAACTCAATTAGACACTTCAACTTCATCTCTATGGTAACATGGCCTTTTTTACCTTCTCTCCATTTCTTTTTATCTTTATTTTTATCAGTGTGTTAGTTTAGGATTAATAACAATCTAATTATAATGTTTAATCATTATTGTTAAGTATCATCGATCACCATTTAAGCATTGTTGAATATATTAGTGGTGGAATAATTGAGTCTTGTAGTGTCTATATCTAAATCCATCATTTGGAGTTAGTTTCATCTAATTCCCTTGAAATTGAATGGTCACATTGAGCCACTGAGTGAAGATCAATGTGCCTATACTAGGTAGAATAAACCTTAGGGATTTCTTGGGAACTCCTTATAAAAGGGGTTTTTGGTGCATCATAAAAACTAGAAACCTATTGTTAGTTGGAAATTTGTGCCAAATAACCAAACAATAAAATGGTGATAGGCCAGATCTAAAACTGAAGCACTTTTCATGAAAAATTAAGCTAAAAAAGAAATCTTGAGTCATTTCCTAGCTAGTCCCCATGGCCTTTGTATGGATAGGTGAGCATGGTTACCTAGTGAAAATCCCAAGACCCATTTGTTACCTACCCAAGAATCTTGGTTAATTTTTCCCAAAATACATTCATGGTAGGATCATTGATAATAGAACAACACATTCAAGCATTCAAAGATGCCATCATTAGGAATCACATCTATCATGGAGATGTCACTTTTCACTTATTGCCTTATTCTTTATATAATGATGTATATAATTTGTACATTGGTCTACCAGATGAGTATATAACCATATGGGCTACTTTCAAAATTTAGTTACTAAGTTATTTTAGAGAGCCCATTGATCTTGATACCCTATACCATTAGTTTTCCATAGCTCATAGGGGACCTAATGTGTCTTTGAGTGATTTCAACCAACACTTTCATAAGCTATATATGAGGTTGATATACCCTTTCTTATAGATAAAAGTAGGTCATTTAGGTTTAATTCAAAATTTTATTTCCCCTCAATGTTATGTTTATTTATAAGACTCCTCTAGATTTCACATCCTTGGCATTGAAATATCAAAACAACTTGCACCATTGAATGAAAAACCACATCACATGATCAAAATATCAAATTTTACTACCCATTGGGATAATCGAATGTTTACCCTCAAAATCCTTCAATATGTTTGACTATGAGTCAACCCATCAATCAATTCATGTTTTATAATGAAACATAACCTAAGCATTGCCTTAGATGTGCTATCAAATGGAACCCCTTGTATTTAATTAAGACCTTACTTTCCTTATTTATGTATATAACTCTATTAATTTAGTATGCAATCAATAATATGTTTTTATTAGTTTTAGTAGTCAAGTGTCTTTTGATACTTTTGATAATAATGTGCCATTAATTATATAAAGTTAGTAATATACAATGCCTAAGTTAATCCTTGAGATCATCAATGATGAGTCTGATGATGAGGAAGTAACAACTAGCTTGAGTGACCTAATAGTAGAATATCAAATTGAAGGTGAGCAGCTTATTTAAGAGGCTGAGTCACAAGTCTCTTATAATTAGATTGAAGATGAACTTGATGAGTTGGAGCCATTAGATGAGGAATATGCATGCTATACATATGAATCATTCATATCCTATAGTACTCCCTCTCTAAATAAAAGGCTAACTCAAGGTTGTGGGCAACTTGGTAATAACAACATCTCTCTCATCCAATCATTAGAGGTGAGTGAGCTCAAATAAGAAACCAAAGATAAAGCAGGTTATCTATGTGGAATCAGTGGATTGATAGAGGATAAAATAGAAGATCTACTTCTAAGTATCCTTACATCCAAATAAAATGGAAAATTTATAAATGTATAGGTAATGGACATGAGAGGTATGCCAATACAAATTAGACTTGAACATACATTAATTTAATGCAATTATCTACATACCTCTATGACATATGAAAAAGTCAAGAGATCATTAACATGGGAAGATCCATTCCCATATCTCCTTAGAAACAAAGATGCTACCATATCATCCATCTCATTCCAATAACAACCATTGACTGATTCATCTCGTGGATGTAATAAAGAAGAAGCCTCTTCTAGGTTAGTTAATTAAGTGCTTCTAGTATGTATTTATGATCACTCCTTCCTCTTACTATAATTTAGTGTTTTGTTGGAGGTATTTATCAAACCTTATCATTCATGCTTTCTATAATCTAGATACAAACATAATGCAAAATTTTACAGTCATAGCTTGCTCAACTTGCATGAAAAGAACATTAATAAATCTTTATGGGATAGTGGTTTACAATGTAAACATCAACATAAAAACATGTAGGTATTTCCTCTACCCTTTTAAAAATCCTAAAAAATGAGGTGCCTAACTTATTCAAACATGCATTTGCTTGGAAACCCCTATGAATATTTTATTTTCCCTTCCTTTCTTTCTTTCTTTCTTTCTTTCTTTCTTTCTTTCTTTCTTTCTTTCTTTCTTTCTTTTATTTTTCTCTCCTTCTATTCCCTTGTTATTAGCTTAGGTTTACTTTTATTTGTTTCCAATTTCATTGTTGGGTTTGTCCCAACTATTTTTTCCCTATGGTTCCCTTATTAATCAAAGAGGTGAAAAGAAAGGCTATTGTAAAAGTAAAATAAATGGCACTCAAAGAGATTAATCATAAATTTACTTGAAAATATTATATGAACTAATGTGATTACTTTATCCATTTTTGGACTTTCAAAGGTCATTGATTCTTAAAAAAACTTTTGAATTTAGAAAAGTTATTGTCTTATCTAAAACCATATAATACACTTAATAAAATATCTAAAGAAAAATACAACATTGCTTTAATTTTGGTTTGTAATAAGTTTTCATGAACTTGCTAATTTATTATTACCTATGGCTTGGTTCCCAACCCTCTATGGATGAATGCAAAACCTCTTTTCAAAAAATTATTGAGCTAAAATGTAAAATCAAACTTTCACCTCAAAAATTTTATCTTGGTAACCTCCATCTTAGGCTTTTCAGCCTAGTTCGTAGTGGATCAAGGCCTTTGTAAGGGACCAAATATATCTCTATCAAGGATCTAAATGCCTAGTTAGAAAAAGAGCAATGCCCATGTCACTTCCCCCAATCTAAAATGTGAAATATTTTTTCCTCAATAGTTATGACCTTATGTAAATATGAATTATTACATGTGAATGCAAATAAAGTGAATTAATCACTTAGTCACACACTTGGATGGTCTTTGGTGGGATTATATTTTAGTAAATCACTTGTTCCTATGGAATTTAGTGCCTTTTAATAGTGGTTTATTCTAGGTGATTGCTTGCAACTAGTGTTTTTTTATTATTTTGAAAATAGAGATTCTAGATTCTCAAAATACTCAAGAGTATTTCTTAGTAAGAGTCACCATATTTTATTTCTTACACAACATACCCCATTTTAAAATATAAAATGGGGACCCTTTTTTTAATATAGAGTTTGGTATTATACCTTAAAGAGTTTGGTGGTTTCTTTGTTAAATTAGACCTCTTAGAAATACATGTATTTTTAGATGTGAAGGTTTAAGTTTGAATGAGCTTCATTATTTTAGCCCATCCATAATAATTAAATTTGAATCTTAAATACTTGGCATATAAATCATATCTAGGTTACATTAAGTTAAAAATATAAATTTTCATGAATCTATTATGTCTTAGTATATTTTATGCTTGTGGATTGAAACACATATAAACCTTCCTTTTAGACTATTTGGCATTGGTTTTGTGTAAATTTCCTCATAGTTTCAACATTTATATTACTTTTCCTTATAATTTTGGCCCATTTATATTTCAATTCAATCTAAATTAACTAAATTTTTAAAAGGCTTTATCCATTACTTAATCACCTTTCATTAAAATGGACAAAATTTGCTTTAAAATGGCTTTATTTCATTAAATTTTCATGCTCCTTTTTTATATTTCAAAAGACTTGGCCATTGAAATTTGAAATATCTTAATTATTATTTTTTAAATCCAAAATTATTTATTAGGGTTTTCTTTATTTTACCCATAGGTTCTTAAAATTTTCAAAGTGCCATAGGGAAACTTCACACAACTTCTAGTATCTCAAGCTTATTCAAAAAGAATTTTGATACTTTGTATATTTTACAAAAGTTACCTAGAGCCACATGACATATTTTCACCACCCCATGTGACTTAATTATATTTTAAAGATTTACATGGTGATCCTTTATGCCAACAAAGCTCTAGGTGAATAGATCAACATGATGCTACCAAGTGTCAAGATCCTAGTGACTACTGATCCTAGCAAAAATCATACAATGCAAAGCCTCTAGGCAAGTGGGTTAAAAATATTACATGACATAGTGTAATCCTTATGACCTATTGTTTTGAAAATATTTGTATAAGAAAATATCCTTTGGGTGAGAAGACAAGTGGTATTTTTACACATGGCACCAACTCAGTGACCCACAATCCCATATATGTCTGTATAAAGTACAAAGCCCTAAGTGGTTAAGCATGATGATGCCACATGGTAAAATCCTTTTTTTTTTTGCATCCCCAAGGCAATTTGTGAAATCTCAATAGTGTGTCAGAGATCTAGATGAGTGAGATGACATTACATGTAAAAATATTACTTCATCACTATATATAGCCAACATACATTTTGATCCCTCAGTCGAGTAGTAGAAGAGTGAAGAGAAGACACTTAGAAGTGACTTTTTTAAGAAAGGAAAAACTAGATACATAGCTAAAAAAACACAAACTTAAGTTAAATGAACCATATATCCATCAAAGCTATCCAAAATCCAAGAATAGATTGCACATCCAATTTGATTTATATTATTTTTTCACCAACAAATGATTGAAGAAATAATGTAATTCAATGCTTGATTGAGCAAAAACATTAATCAAAAGGTGGAATATTAAATTTATAATCATGAATAAATATGAATTATGGGCATGGCATGTGCATTGGTATAAAGCACAAAGCATAAAATACAAATATCTACCTTAAAGAGGCATGATCTTAATTGCATAGAACATGGGAAACTACCAATCTTGATCCAATTTTAACTACATCCCCTTATAGCATTTCATTCCTAATTCAATCAAAGTATGGTTCCTAACTGAATATTTTATAGAATCCTAACCACCTTCCCTCAATCAATAATGAATGTTTGTAACTTCCCTATTAGTAGGAAAGTGTGAATTAGAGGGAACACCATGGACCTATACATCTATATAAGATTAGTTTTTGTGATGTAATAAGGGCTAGTCTTTTTATGATTAGAATGATTATGCCTAGCTAGTTATTTTATATTAGAATAGAGTATAGGACCAAAAAATGATTAGATTTTCCATAGTTAGTATACCAATCACTTTTCATGTTTTCCTAATGTAGTGTTTTTCTAGTTTCATGAGTACAAAGTCTATAGTTGAATGGCTATTATAAGTCTCAACATTTCCAATCCATCTTGATATTCAAATTATTGTGTAGTAAAAAGTCATTTTACTATGTTTTTTTATGGTGGTTATGTTCTTTTCTCACAAAAACTTCTCCTAGATTCTCACAGTGTCCTCTAGCTAGAGTTGCACTAAGTTTGGATCAATGGAGGATTGATTCCTATGAGATTTTCTCAATTAGACACTTTGTCTTCATTTATATAGTCATAGGGAATTTTCTACCCTCTCTCCCTTTCTTTTACTCTTTGATTTTATTAGTGTGTTAGTTTAAGATTAATAATAATTTGATTCTAATGTTTAATTGTGATTATTGAGTATCATCCATCTCCATTTAAGTATTGTTGAATATATCAATGGTGGAATAATTAAGGCTTATAGTATTTATATCTTAAGCTATCATCTGGAATTAGTTTCACTAAAACCCCTTAAAATAGAATGGTCAGAATGAGTCACTGAGTGAAGATCAATGTGCCTTGACCACATAAAAGAAACCTTGGGTATTTCTTAGGAGCTCCTTATAAGAGGGGTACCTAGTGCATCAAAATCACCATAAAACTATTTTTGGTTAGCCATTTGTGTCAAATAACTAATCAATAGATACTATGGTCTATGATGTCACCACATGAAGAGGTCAAGTTCCCCATTATGCATGACCAAATGTAGGTAGTCAACCTATTCTTCCTCATCTCATTTCACCTACTAGGAGGCTATCCAATCAAACTAAATGGTATGATATACTTGGATAACTAAAAAATAATCACACTAATATTTCTATCCTTGAAATACTAAATATATCATCCCTATATAAGGATATCCTATATGATGATTTGTGTGATGCAACCTTGCCAAATGGTATAAATGATTTATATTTTGGCTCCACTATAAATACATTAAATAACAAAGAAGAAATTATTTCTTCTAAAAATGAAGATTTACCCACCAAACATACAATAGAGAAAAATCGTCTTTTGTTCATTCAAGTCCAAATTAAAAGTATGGGAGTAAAATATGTCTTAATAAATAATGAATCAACAATGAACATATATAACATAACTTTATTAAAAATAATATGTCAATATGCATAATATTCAAAAATTAGATAAAATAATAAAAAGGATTTGATAATATTCCATGTCAGGTACTTCAATCAATATCATTGATTCTAATAGTAGGACCCAAGACATTGACCACCCTAATTTAGGTCATGTCTAATCATCTACATTATAAATTACTCTTAGGTTGACCTTGGATACATTTTATGGAAGTTATACCATCTATAATACACAAGTGCATGAATTTAAAACATGATGTATATTTGTATAGATACATTATATATAATAATCCCTTCAAAAATTTTAAAATGATGAAACCTAATAATGTGGGTAATTTACAATGAGATTTTATGCATTATTACATAGTACCTCAATCAAAATCTATCCCAATGGAAAAAATTCATATGTATGACATTGGAAAATCAAGTAAAGTAAATTAAAAGGAGATAATTATAACCATGCCAATTAATGAATAAATAAATCACCACAAGTTAATGTATATAAAAAAAGATAATTCCAAATCTTCCTTTTTTGGTCAATTCAAAATATCCAAATCATATATATGTAGAAAATGATATTGATTATAATGATAATAACATACAATGAAATATAAATTATTATTTTGGAAAATAAAATTTCACACCTATGGATATAGATATTATTTATTTCATAATATGTTTACATCTATTGGTCTAGGAGAATATCGAGACAATTCTTATATAAAGAAAGTTTCTTATCAAGACAAATCTAAAGTTGATAAAAGATAGACAAAACTTTAAGGTAATCAAAATGTTTGTAATTTTTTTTGTAATAAAAGCTCATAATAATAACCTCATATACTAAGTGCCTCAAAATCAAACATAACTCAGGCACAAAAGGAACTACACATTGTGTAGTGTTCCAAAAGTATAAAGTAAAATTTAGTAAATAATGTGAATTTTATAGATACAAAGCCTTATATAACATTAAAAGTAAACAATATTCAAGATAATCTCAATGTTATATTATCAATGTTAATTCATTAGCATTTTATTTCTCTACCTTTAAATCAACATAGATTTGAACATAATTTTAAATAGGGTAGACCATATTATTCTCATCATAGAATAATTGGGAATTGAACATATAATTATTGAGAATTATGATAAAAAAAATCAAAATCCTAAAGAAAAAGGCATGGTTATAATAATCCAATCACTAAAAACCCATACCATGTAGAAGGTTAACACAACTATCCAGAGGTTGAAATTTATCAAATTAACATAGTCTTCTCAAATCATATTTAAGATTATACTTCAATGTAATCTCATGTATCCCCTTTGCACCAAAGAGGTTGATATGAATAGACTTCTACATAACAATATGGAAGTAATGCATATTACGATTATCATAGATGTATGGGGCATTATAAAATAGATGATTTTTGATATGTCATAATATATAGGATTTAATTGATGGACATGTTATTTAGGTTAATATTTTTGACACACAATAGAGTTTACAAGTCATTATAACTACTAATGATATGATGAATATACATGATCAGGGTGACTGTCATAATGAAGATGAATATGCTATAATGCTTGATCATTTATCTTATTCAAACAACATTATTGATATTAATCCTCACCCATAATGTATGGATTACATAATGATTGAACATAGACCTATACATGGATATCTTAGTGATGGGATCATTGGTTAGTTGAAATATAATCCATTGTACATAGTTTCTTCATGTTTGTTTGATTTATTATTCACTTTCTTCTTCTATGTTCCTATACATGTGTATATATAATTTTACATTGTTAATTCTTCCATCCATTGCCTTTATTTTTCATTGGTCCCATGACTTCTTATTCTTAATCTTGATCAAAACATTCTTGACATCTATCCTACAATGATGCATCTATTTTAACCCCTTTTTGGATTTAATGTGAATCATAATAGGCTAAAATTATAGAATTAATTTATATTGTAATATATGTAAATCAAACATAAATATAGATGTGAGTGATTGATAATGATATAATAATGAAGCTTGCTATATTTGTAAATTACTATGGAGATCAATATACTTAATTTTACCATCTAATTGAATGACTGCAACTGTGATAGTGGAAATAGTGATTTTGTAGATCCAAAAATGCCTCTTTGTGTAGAAGGTCAGTACCATTAGGCCTATGTAGGAGAATCAATGCTAATTATTATAGACATCCAATTTTGGCCACAACTAAATTTTGACTAGAATTCAGACTAATTCTTACCAACCACTAAAAATTAAGCCTAGGAATCATTGAACATCCCAAATTTGGCCATGTATCATTCATCAGAGATTAGAATTGTGTTGAGGCATCCCTATTTGGGATACTAGCCTATATACAACAATAACCTCTCATAGATTCATCCCCAATCACCTTGTGACATAACAACTATCAATTTGGCCTATGGGGCCATTAAATGAGTTACTTGAATAAATATTGAAAGATCTAAAATACTAATCAGAATCAATTAACAAATTAACCAAGATTAAATGCCTAGTTGAATTATCCATTTAGTATTAATGAATATCTAAAAATGGAAATTTCAAAATTCAAAATATCAAGCCTTTTCATCATTGCCTTTATGAGTTGTCAAGTTCTTTGAAAATATTCTAAAATATCTAATTTGGGAGCCATGCCTAGTAATTGAAAATCATAATTACATGACAATTATTAACTCAACTAGAGTTAGTCTCAACTTACCTAGGGTAGTTTGAACCCATTCCATGTTTAAACTCAACCTTAACTCACCTTGGGTGAGATTTAATTCTTGAGGCTATAAATAAAGTCCATACCCATTAATTTCTAAGCTTAGATATTATAGAGTTACTATGCAGGATTTCCTCTATAAGCCTCATGAAAGTAACGTTACCATGCCAAAATATTAAGCCAAGGTGAAAAGGAGATAAGGAACCAAGAAAGCTTCATTTTCAAAAAAATCTTGATGCACAAGACAAGTAAGCCATTCAACAATCCATCTGGAGCTCCAATGAAGGTAAAAGAGTGCATTAGTTTATGTTTTTATTGTGCTTTCATATGTAGTTTTGTTACCTATGCTCTCCCTAATGTCTAGGATAGAGGTGTTAGGAATTTAGTGTGTTGTTTAGAGTTTTATTTCTTTGACTAACACAAGACTAACCTCACCTCTACATATTCCTTGTCCACATGTGTTGTAGAAAAGTTCACTAGGTTAGCTTTTGCACTTAGTCATGCATTTAGCTATTAACCCAAGGTGGTTATAGGCTTGATGTAGCTAGGTGAAAGCATAGTAAGGTCTTGTGTACAACATTTAATCATGATATTACATTGGCATCAATTTCACACAAAGTTTAATCCTTGTACACTTTCCCAAAGCACAACAATAAAGAGATCAAGCTCATGTTAGGCTAGTTGCAACATGGTGAAACTTGGGGTTCAAAGGGACTTAGTCATGGATAATATGAGTTTAGGTAGCCTAATAACACTAGGTTATTTATGGGATGTTATTAGGTTCATTCTCTCTCAAGGACATAAGTCTTAAGGTACAAGTTCATGTTTGGCTAGAATGATCTCTCAATGGTGCAAGCCATGGAAATAGCTAGTATAGGGTCATTTGGTCACTTAGACAAGTTGAGGGATGGCTTGGATTCAATGCTCATACTTTAATGTAATGTTCTAGGTGTGGGCCTTAGGGTATCAGTGCATTCAGGTTCCAACACTTAGTCTAATTTAGGTAGGTTCAAGTCACTAAATGGCAATAGGATGCCATTAACAACCAAGGATAAACCTCCATATCAAAATACCTTCAAGTAAAGAACTATATCATTATTATATAAAACTAAGTCATAACATAACATTGCACTATCTATATTGTAAGAATCAACACATTAATGTTTTAACAACATTATTCATTAATCTCATAGTTTAACATATAAAGTTCAAGATATAAAATAGAGCATATGCTCTTCCCTATCGCTACTCATACCCAAAGGCTCATAGGTGATCTTGGGTTATATATATAAATGCTTAATCTATCTTATACAAAATACAAATACTTAGGTTGGCTCTCTATTTCACTAGAGCTTCACTACCTTAGTCACCTCCTTTTATCTTCAAATGCAATCCTTATTTTATAGGCAACTAGGCATCTTCTACCAAGTCAGATGGGCACATGCCAAGTGATGAGCTATCATGAGCCCACCACCTCCACTACACTACCCAGGTTAGATTATTGTATGTCATATATTAAGCTATTAGTAGGGGGTCACTATCTCACTTGTTCCACTCTTCTAACATATATGCTTCTTGAGATACCATATACAAGTTCTACTAGAGATGTCCTTTAAAAGTTAGTACTACATAACTACCTACAAGCTAGCATGGGATCTTCAAAGACTCCTCTAGCTGGTGCTAAAATTTACAAAAAGGGAACAACCATTCCAAATATTGCCTTGAACTGTGATAGGTATAGTTGGTCGATTACCCCATACAAAATTGGTAGTCTGCCATGGACTAGTCTTTTAGCACCTTAAGTGCACAAAACTCGAGTGCACCCTACTCTAAATCTGACTTGAAATTTTCAAAGCCTTATATAGCACCCTTTATTTACTCCATGATTATATCTACTCTAGTGGATGTAGCCTTGATAACAAGCATTTCCATGCTTTCTAGTTTCTTTCTAAAGGCCTCAAGCCTTTCTTTTGCATGATTTACGCTGCCATCCAAGATTTCCCCCTACTGACTAGCCTTTGTTTGGAAGGCACAAAAGACTACCTCCAAGTCTTTATCTTAAGTCTTTAGTTGGGTGCTTAAGTAGTTTACCTTGGCCATTACTTGAATTCACTTGGTCCTATTTACCATGAAAGAGTTTTGAAACAAAACATCTTTTTCCTCTTTTCCTTCTTAAGGTGTGCATCAATGACTGCTACCTAGTTGGCAAAGTTTCAAAATATAGTGTTAGCTTCCTCTATGCCTTCTTCAAGTTTGGAGAAGAGGTATTCCACCACATCCAAATTATTTTTCAGCTCTCCTCATAAGGCCTCATAGGGGTCTTATTTTTCCTTGAGCACCAACCTTATCTTAGGGAGCATATACTTCATAAGCGTGCATACTTGGTCAACTTCCTTCATCTATGAGGTATCCACACCATCCAAAAGGGATGGATCCTCTTCTTTTATGTGCTCAACTAGCTATTGGAGCTTGAAATTTATTACATTAAACTCTTTCTCCACATTTTCACTATCTTCTTCTAGTTATATGCATGAACATCATTGATGATGTTCTTGCTCACTACTAGAGAGGCCATCTTAATTAGGGCATAGGTTGAGTGCACGAGGTTCATGTCATAAGGATTTAGGAGTTGGTATTTATGACCTTCTTCCAGCTTCTTGGCACTCTAAATTTCTTTTGTTAGAACATCAAATTTGGTTTCATCCATGTAGCAATATAGTGCCCAAGAAACTTGGTGGTGCATTAGGGTCATGGTAGTCTTTGATAGCATGCACTCCATCATGTATAAGTCCTCATCCTCCTTGAACTCCTACTACACCCTTTCCTTATTTCCTAGATCATATTCCTCATCCTCACCTAGCTCCTCTTCTTCACTGGCACTGATGCTTGTGAAAGTACCTTCTTCTTCTCCCTCTTCTTATTTTCTATCTTTGGTGCTCAAATCACCATCATGTTCTTCCTGTCATAAGATTTTTATAGTGGACATTTCCCCTTTATCCATTTTTAACTATAGAGGCTCTTTGCTACAAGATTCCATTACACTGGCATTCTACTCTTCTTTCCCTAATAGGGTCTCTATCTCTATCTCTATTTGCTTTTATAAGGAACTAGTATCACCTTCTTTATCTCTAGTTACCCTTTTAGGGCTAGGGTGCACCTAATGTGCAGATTATACTACTATTTTGGTGGGGGTGCTTGGTGTTATCTCTAGCATTATTTCTTTCTTTGGATTTGTGTTAGTAGTAACCTTCTTTTCCTCTATTTCCTTTATCATTCTTACCCTTTCCTCTTAGGCTACTTTTTCCTCAATTTCCTTTATCTTGGCCTTCTTCTCTTTGGCATTTCTCTCTACCTCTTCTCTTTGGGATTTCTCTTTCTTGGCCTTCCTTTGTGTGGTTTGCATTGCACATTTATTTTCTCTCTCTCTCTCTCTTATTTCCTCATCCTCTAGTAGATTAATATTAGCTTGGGACATGCCCTTGGATTTCATTTCATCATGTTTGTAGTGTAACTTTAGCACCACATCAATATTCCCTTAGTTGAGGCCCATGTCCTTCCACTAGTATTGTAGTTCTTATTCTATTAGCATGCTTGAATGGGTTTCCTCCTTAGTCTCTTTTCTTATTTTTCCTTCCCTACTTCCTTCTTCCGTTTGTGCCTTGTGCTCCTTTTTTTTTTGGTCTTCAACCTCCACCATTTTGATTACTTATTTTGGCACCCCTACCTTATTCATATATTCCTTTTATTCTCATAGCTCCTATGCCCTCTATATTTTGGCCTCACTAAAGTCAAGTTTCCTCAATGTCCACATTCACTTCTTTGACTCAATTTAAGGTGGCAGGGAGGGGTTTCATTCACTTAACAAGGAATCTTTAGCCTTAGGTACAATTTAGGTACCCATCCCTCCTTCTTCCTCCTAATCCTCTTACTCCTCTTCCTCCTCTTCTTTAGACATGATTATCCTTTGAACCATAGGGGGAGCCTTCTTCTTCTTCTTCTTTTTCCCCGTGCTAGGGGGAGTCTTTAGTATCATGCACATGTGCTTTGGTATGGAGGTTAAAGGGGATGATCCTCCTTTTGAAGTAATTTTTATCCTGATCCACTCTTCTATTTCCTCTAAAGTCTCCCTTTCTTAGTCTTTGGAGACTTTTTCTTTTCTACTAGCAATAGAGTTCCTTCATCCCTGATTTGGACTAAGGGTCTTTTCTCTACTTAGTGCTCGACCCAGTGTTGGAATACTTCTTTCATGGATTCATCTCATAGTAAAGTCTATGGATGAAGACAAAGATGGTGACATCTTGAATGGGAGTTATGTCCCTATGATCTGAGGCATCTTCTTCATCTTTCATCTGCATGAGGAAACCTATACCTCAACCTTCTCCTTTTTATGTCTACTTCCTTAAATAGAATTCCCATCTTCTACACATTTAGGATTTGGTGTAGCACATCCCTAAATTAATCTAATGAGAAGGTAAAAGGGAGCTTCAACCATCCTAACCTATTTCCATACTTTAGTTCTAAGCACACAATGTAATAGTGTTGCATTACGGTAAAATTTTCCATCCCAAACATGCTTTGGTGAGCCCCTAGGGGATGTGCCATTCTAGTCCAAAGGCCTCATATACATTTAACACTAGTAAATTTTACACATATTTTAATTGGGGCTAAAAGTGGTAGGGTAGGTGTAGTCTTTTAATTTTACATGGGGGATTCATGGTGTTCTAAAAAACCCCACAGATTATCTTCACTACCATCCAAAATCTTGATTTCTTCTATCATGATCAAGATGAGGATGGACCCCCACTTGAAGGTCCCCTTAGCACTATAGCATTCTAATGCATTATTTATCAACTCCTCTATGATTAACTTGGTGATATTGAATTGTACACCCTATGCCATGTGATATTCAATGTAGAGGTATGCCTTTTTATACATCTATCCACTAACCACTTGGACACAACTTGGAACTCATGAGGCATACTTCCACCCTTTTGCTAGGGTCCTAACGCTTGATAATAGGGAATGAAAACCCCCCCTTGAAGTAATTAAATGTATTTAAGATGTGCTCCACTTCTTCATTGTCATCCATCAAGTTAATGGATGTCTCTATTGGTATATGGGAGCCTAGTTATCCTTTTGATCATCTACGTAGAGATATTCATGCACCATCTTGAAAAATATATGCAGTCTTTATGGATGCACAAGAGAAAGAATTGGATAAGTTCATATATGTTTATAAAGGAGGTAAACTTATAGATTTGAGTTATGTTTAAAGTGATTAAATTGTCTTGAATTGAGACATCAAATAGGGCATATCCTTCTGGAGTCTTGCACCCTGTGTTTACCATCCAATCTTGTGCCAAGTCTTAGAAGTGACTTGATGTCAAATGGTTGTATTATTTAAACTATAAATTATGTGAAAATGGGAACCAAATTTCCCCCACCTAAACCTATATGGGATACTACATATACTAGTATGATATCTTTGTTAGAGCCTTAGTGTCTACCTGGGTGACACTAATAGCTTTGATCAGCTGTGTCTTGGTTTTGGCAGTCATTGTCTCTTCAACAATATTCACCCATTTGGGTTTCAACTATGAAAATATAGAGCTTGATGCCTTCATCTTACTCACCATTTTTAATCAGCTTGTGTTGAACCTAAGGATGTATGGCTTACTAAAGTCTCAAATGGTGGCTAATGATTTAATAATCATGGGATTTATGACTGTGCTATCAGATTCAAGCTTCACTAGATGTTAATGATGGCCTGGGTGATAGCTTCCTAATTCCACTTGATTATTTGCATAAATATATATTTTAAACCCTTCAAACTAACCTTAATGTGAACACACTCCTTCTCAATGTGCTTCTTTTCATTCTAGGTGCTTGAATTAGTTAAATTCTCACTGTGATAGAGTTCTTTCTCTCTAGCTCTCTAGTCTCTTACTTGGTTTACTCTAAGTCTAAGTTAGCATAAACTTTTTAACCTAATAAATTTTTCTATTGATAATTTTATACCCTTCTTATGTAAAATACAATTATTAATGTAGGATTAATAACATAGGTGCCTCAATTTCTTAGAAGATGCATAAATCTACAAAATCCTCAAAGATATCTTATCTTATATGCATTAAATGCATATCTTTGTGCCACCACCACCACTTTATTGAATGCCTCTTTAAATGTGGTTTAAATGGTCACTTACCACTTATTTATATGTGGATGCCATTTTTTTTACATATTCTCTTTCTATTCTTTTAAACTTTGGCATGACCTTCACCTTCCTTGTGGCAATCTAGGTGCAATGCCTCACATGCATGTGATTCATCCTCCTCAGTTCCACTTTGTCTTCTAGATACACTCCTATTGCAAGTGTTATTATCTACCTTGGTCAATTTTTTGTGCATCATCTTGCTTTGGCCTATCCTACCCCATAAAAATCCCTTATGCTATCCCTCAAGTGCTTTACTTCTCTTTGGGTTCTCTTAAACACTATTAGTGTGTGCATCTTCACTTCTTACTTGTTCTCAACCATGTTGAACATATTCACTATCCTTTCTAGTTTATATCACAAGATCAACTAATGTGCCTTCTTGAAACTCTGGTGTAAAGGTATTACTAGAGTGGTTTGTTCTTAGGCCTTCAAGTTCCCTACACTATTAATCTTACATGTCTCTTTTGTTGCTTCTACTTGTGCCTGGTAAGCTTCACGTGCCCATTACTTAGATGTCTAGCCTCATGCACTTATGGGTATAGGTAATCAACTCACCCAATTGTGATTATGCATGAAGTGTTTAACACAAGTTCATATGGATACCACATACCACTCATGGCCTTTATACACTACACAAGAAATAAAACAAGCAAAAAGAAAAAGAGTGGTTTAGCTTGCACTAAAATTTATTCAAGTTAGTTAAAATATAAACTAACTAGTGACCTAAAAGTTAGAGTTTTCATAGCACAAGTGCCATCCTACTACCTATATGGATTTAGCTAGTTTCTATTAAAATGCCTAAGGAGTATTTCACCTGTCAATGTGTGCAACTTGCATGCACCTATATCCAATATGTGGTGGATGATGTAGGGGCCCATCCACCATATTTACAATTTGCCTAGGTGATTAAAGTACTTAGAATCATAGATCAACATTAATACTCCTTCAATCAGATATTTGTACTTGATATGCATGTCATGCTAACACTTCTAGTGTACCTTCTCAATCTATTGACTACACTTGGATTGGGCAAGCTTCTCATCTAAGCACTCCAATTCTTTTAACCCTGTGCTTAAATATTCTTGGTCATGTAACTAACCAATCTATGAAATGTGTAAGGAGGGTACCATGAATTCCATAGGTAGAATTTCTTCAATGCCAAATATTAATTAAAATGGTATAGCCTTATTAGGTGCTTGTATGTCATGTGATATGCCCAAAGTACAACTAAAACATGATCATCCCAATCATTTTAACCCACATTCCTAGAATCTTGTTGAATGCTTTAGTTGTGCCATTGGCCTAGGAATGATATGGGGTGGTATTATGGTGCACCATTATGTACTTAATCAAAAGGATGTACACCATCTCATTGATGAAATGAGTGCCCTTATTACTAGTCAAATTTAATGGGCACCCATATTGGATTATGATGTTCTCCCATATAAAGTGTATGGAAATCATGGATATATAATCTTTGGTCAGCATGGCTTCAACCCACTTAGTGAAATAGTCAATGGATACTAAAATGTATCATACACCTATGTGTCATGCTACAAGAGTGATTGGTCCAACAAAGTTAATGGACCATTTTTTGAATGGTGCCTAGGAAAGAATGGGGATGAGAGGCATTGTATCCTAATGGTTGGGTTTCCTAGTGCATTGGTATACATCACATGCCTTATCATATTATTTTACATCTTGAAATAGGCTTGGCCACCATAAGTTTGACTGAAATACCTTATGTACCATTGTGTCTCTAGCACAATGGGCTCTTATGATCCCTTTGTGTAAATATTGTAGGATGGAGTCTCTTTCATGTCCCAAAACACATTGGTGTAGGACTTCATCCCTACTCAATTTGTATAGTTACTCCTTAATGAGCTAGAAGTGGGGGTGTAAATTAAAAATTATTCCTTTTCCTTAGTGGTCAAGGTTTGGGATACAAACCCAGACATTAGGAAAGCAAAAATATCCATGAGATATACATGGATGCGCTAGACTCTATATAAATGTATGTTTGGCATGTTATCCTCAATCAACACCTTCAATAAAATTGATGTAGGAAAAATGGTCTGGCCCCAAGTTCTACTTCTTAAGTTTAACGATAATGGAGAACTAGAACTCCTGGAAGAAAACAATCCATTTACATATGTGCCCATGTAAAATAGACTTGTTTATGAGGTACTTTAGTGCCTCATGATCCATGAAAAAGATGAAGGGGGTTGCCAATAGGTATTACCTAAATTTTTGTAAGGTATAGACCATTTATAGTGCCTCATGCTTGGTAGTGGTGTAATTATACTCTACTTACATCAATTTCCTACTCTCAAAGGAGATGGGGTGGTCCATCTTACCCTCACTTGATTCCACCAATATGGCACTAATGGTAGAGCCTAAAGCATCGACATGGATGTGGAAAGGAGTATTCCAGTCTAAGAATTATAAAATTGGTGTGCTAGCCAACTTTATCTTCAACATTTCAAAAGCCTCCTCTTACACCTCACACTAATAGAATGGGCCATCCTTGTGAAAGAACTCCTCTAGAGGTGTTTTGATCTTTGCATAGCTCTGAATAAACTTCTTATAATAACCACAAAGGCCTAGAAAGTCATGAACATCTTTTTGCATTGAGGGAGTTTGGAACTATATTATGATGGCTATCTTTATTAGATTAATAAAAAACCATCCTTATAGATGATGTACCTGAGTAATATCCCAAATGGAGTTGTGAAGATGCACTTTTTAAGATTTAGAGATATCTAGAGCTACCTATACCTCTCAAACATGAGGTTAAAAGTATCATAATGGTATTTTACAAGACCATACACCATCCAGTCATCAAGATACACTTAGAGGAACTTATGGATAAAGTCCTTAAAAGTAGTGATCACTACCCTAGAGAATATGGTGGGTATATTCTTGAGTCCAAAGGGAATCGTATTGTAAGTAAAATAACCTCATTTAGTCACAATGATTGTTTTGGGATTATCCTCCTCTTTGATTGACCCTTGATGGTAGCCAAAGAAACCATTAGTGAAGGTATAAATTTCATAGTTTATGACTCCATATAGGACCTCATCAGTGAATGGGGTTAGGAATGGATCATTGATGAAAGTGGTATTCAATAGCATGTATTTGATGTATAACTATATACACCCATCTTTATTGATTTTGATGACCATTGGGCTCACCCATTCAAACTCTTATACTAGTTAGATGATGTTGGCCACTAGCATTCCATCAATCTCCATTTTTACCTTGGCATGGAGATTGGGATTCATCCAATATGGGTGCTTCTTGATTGGCCTCACACCATCCACTAGGTTGATGCTCATCTTGAAAAGGGAAGGGTGAGTACCCTTCATGTTTTGGTAGCTACGTGGGAATAAGTCATGGAATTCTTTTAGGAGGTCTATGATTTGTACCATCTCTACTTCAAACTAGTAAACACCTATGGTGGCAATATTTTGCTTACCTTATGTGATGATGTCTACTTTAGTGGTATTAATTAGTGCTTGATAGGGCTCATTATTCTCTTGATAATAGTATTGAACCTACCTTATCCCCTTAGTTGTTTCAATTTGAAGATGCATCAGATCATCTTTGTCTAGGGTGTTGTCATCCATAAGGTGCACAAAATTTTTCCTTCTTGTTAGAGCCTTCTAATTACACTCTTTCCAAGTCTCATCATCTTCCTTGTTCGTGTCACTATTGAGCACCTATTATTTGAATAATGTCAGGAGCACTAGTCCTTTCTCCTTGAAAATTTCACTGAGGTGATCTTCTAGGATGGTGATGTCCTCAAATGTTGCCTTATGAATGACTTATAGTGGCTTCAATATCTCTAAGTTCTACAAAGAAATAGAGAATGTGTTCACGGACCTCTCCTTAAGTATCTCCTAGTTCACTATCTCATGGTTTGTCTCATTTACAATATACCATACTCACACCCATGTCTTCAAGGTCCTATAAAAGGTGTGCACCCATAGGCCATTTGGTGCATTCTCACTACAAATAGTCTAGGCTTCTTCACATAAATGCACATGCATGATTGGGTTAGAATCATTGGAGTAGGCAAGTATGTTCAAGTATTCATTACTCTTGACAAACCTAGTGCATATTGTTACCTTTACGTCTTACCAAGTTGGAAAGTTAGGTCTTTACACTGCCCACCAATAAGTAGCAGTACACTTTAAGGTATGCATTAGTACACCCATTCTATCTATTTCTTTAGGGATGCAAGCTTCAATATCATGGACATACCTCTCTATAAGCTAGCTCCCTTTATATTTTGGGGGCACTGAAAGATTCCATTTTTAAAGCTATATCACCCTTTTCTATACCTTTTAAGTATAAGGAACCCATTTATTCTTATGATTCTCAATCCTAACCTATCCCATTATAACTAGCTTTGGCTCAACTATGTGCACTAGGTGGCATTTTTATCCAGTGACCTCATAATCCTCCTTTACCCATCATTCACAAGCTACATCAGTTGTATCATAGGTTGATTGTGCATCCTCCCATTTGAGCATGCCTTGGTTACTAAGATTCATATTTTAAATGTCTTATGCCATGATGTTGTAAATATGGTTGATATCATCCTTGAGATTAATTATTTCTACATATAATGGAACTTGATCACTTGATAGAGGGATCACCACCATTTCTTTCCCATTCTTAAAATTCATGTAGCACTTCTTAAAGCACATAGCCACATTTTTATCATAGCACCATGGCCTTCCTAAGAGTGCTAGATAGTTTTCCTACTCTGCCAACTTGATGACCTCAAAGTTAACTTAGAATGTGGTGCCCATGATATCTATAATGGCACCCTTCACAATCATGATAGGATACAATCCAATTTTATTTATCATGAACAACATGTGAGGTAAGGGTCTCAAGGGTAGCCATCCCATCTTCTCCTAGGTATTTTTGGTCAAGATATTAACCTTAGTTCCCATATATACAAGTATTTCACAAATAAACCATCTATTTAGGGTGGCATAGATCAATAACTATTAGTCATACTCTATGTTTTGAGTATGCCTTACTTCATGTGCCCACTCCATATGTGGTGAAAAATCTTAAATCATTTGAGGTATAGCCTCTACTTCTAGTTCCTTCCCTACATGCTTTAATAAAAGATATTTCAACAAGGGAAGATCCCTTTAGTTTGTAGGAGGCATAAGATTTTAATCAAATCCTATAACTAGGCCTCCTAGCTATCTTATCTTCTACATGAAGTGGTAGCATGTACCTCTATATCTCTATCCAGTTGGAGTTTTCCCTACATATTCTATATCACACTCATGGCTTGTTGTAAGATGTCCTTCTATCTTATAGGGTTATGATAGGGTGTAGCTTTTAGCTTAGGTCATGATATGAAATTAGTGAAAATTAATTCACCATACTTTAAGTAGAGTTATTGATTCGATGTAGTAGGCAAATAATTTTGTAAAACCACTTTAGGTCATGGCTTGCAACTTATGTGGATCCTTATGAGTCTATTGTGGCTTCGGGGCCCACTTTTAATCTTTGGACTCATGCCTAACCATTTTGGCACCTCTATTTGTGCCAGGACAACCTTGAGTTATATTTTTGTACAAGTCTGAGCACTCTTTGACTAAATGTGGTCCTTGACAATACCCATATATTAGGTGCATAGGGTAGTTGCATTGATAATTCTTAGTTAACCCACACTTGTAATATGAAAATGGTGGGAATATTCCTCCATAATGTCCTCTTCTTTACTTGTACATATCTCATTAGTTTCCATAACCCATATTTTTATAGCCATAGCCCTCATTGCCTTCACCTGCCTAACCATTGGTTGATGTTGTCACTTGCCTCATGTCTCTTTCCATATTTTGGCATATCTCATTGATGACTTGATAGTTAGATATTGAGTACATATAAGCATCACACATCTTACAATAAATTATAGTGTTCACTTGACTAGCACACTGTGGTAGAGGATAGTTATGAGAGTCATGTGGTTCATGGTAAACTTCATAGTTGAGGAGTACGACATAGACATTTCTTTATGGGAAATTATTCTTATTATGCCCCTCCATCTCATAGTTGTTACACCATAACCCACTATAAGTGTCATGTATTGAACCAATGATTAGCTTCTATAGCTAAGAGGCCATTAATGTAATATGTGCCTCCATAAATGGGTTGATATTAGTATCAATGTTGCCTACTGCCTTGGCCCAAAACATGGATTTAAGAACTTCATGGGGGTCCATGAAGGTCTTCATGGATAATTCTCTTATAAAAGGTGTTAATATGCCTCCAATAAACCATTTCATGTGTTATGAGGGGTGAATGTCGTATAAAAGCTTAGAGATAAGAGTTTTAAATTACATATCATACAGGTACATGATATTGGATAAACCTTGGATAATTTCCTTAAATTCCATGATGCTTCACTAATTAAATTTAGGGATATCAAACTCTTTCAAGAATTCTTATTTCAAAATATTATAGTCAACCATAGCCTAGTTTAGATTAATTTTTTGATACTAGGTATGGGTGTAGTCTAGCAAAGTGGTCATGAACTAGGTTACTTTATGTTCAATCTAAGTGATGCATTGAGTGTGCTATTATAACTCATAATTAAAAACATATTCCATATCATTCTAGATGCCATGATACTTGAGAAAGTGCTTCATCATCTCATGGTAGATCTACTGAGGGGGTGGTGTTAGGTTATGAGGTGTTTGTCCCCCTTGTGCCTGTGTTGGAGGTGGCCCTCTAGTGACTCTAATTTTAGGTTGGGGAATTGATCCTAATGTTTTTGACTTCACTATAAAACTTATTGGCACAATATTACTTACTTATGGTGTCATGCCACTTCTTATAGGCCGTTGCCTAGTTGGTGTAGTCAACATCCTATACATAAGAATACTTACACCTATGTTAATATTTCTTGGATTGGTGCTTACTAAATTCATCATCTCCTCACTTAGTTACTCATAGGTAATCTCTTAATAAATCACAAACTCTTTATCTAAATCTTGAATCCTATCAAATTTGAAATTGATAACAAGTTTAATTACCATTCTTCTATCTTTTGATGGAGAATCTAGCACATAAACTTGCACTTTAGGTTCAAATAGGGTAGTTGATTTTGGTATGTTTATAAGTGCCCCATATTATAGGAACCCACTATATATTACACCCAAATATTAATTTTGGTCTCTTCCTTCTTCCTCTCTCTCTCTTTGTACTACTATAATTCAAGGGATCCTTCCCCATGCCCTTCCCACTCATTACGGGTCCTCTCAGCACTTATAGATTCCAAATCCTCTATCAACCTACACCTTCACTTACTATTTTTCAACCTATAGAGCTCTTAAATTTTATATTATTTTTCCTCTTCCATCACACCTTATCTGCACTTCCCCTCCTCACCTTTTGTACTTACTCATATGTGTAAATATTTTAGCCATCCATTCTTATGGTTTTTATACTATAATCCAATACAATCTTCTTAAACTTGGTGCTGAGTCCTTGGTTCATGAATAAACTCATACTCTAATTCTTCTAAACATGAGAAGGTTGACACTACAAACTCCAACACATAGCTATTCAATGCACTACTCCACCACTTGTCTAAACCACATGTCCATTCTTCATCTAGGATTTTTATCCTCTCTTTATACTCTATGGTCTACTTGATGTATTTTTCATAAATTTAATTTATAATATTAGTATAGGCAACCAACCACTATTACACATGCTTAGGTATCTCATAAAATAACACCTCATATAGAGCATTGTATAGGTTAGTTTACACCCATTTTCTTGGTTCTTACCCTTTGCATGTGGGATGTTTATGCACAAAAATATCTTCCACTTTCTCTAGTTAGTGCTCAATATTCTTGAGTGATAGTAAGATCATCACTTTATTTCACCATTGTAGTAATAGAACCAAAATGTTGTAGAAATTTTCACTAGGTTAGCTTTTGCACTTAGTCATGCATTTAACTATCAACCTAAGAACCACTATCAACCTAAGTTGGTTCTAGGATTGATGTAGCTAGGTGTGAGAATAGTAAGGTATATCACACAAAATTTAATCATGTTATTAAACTAACATAAATTTTACATAAAGCACAAGCCTTGTGTGCTCACTCGAAGTATAACAACAAAGGGATCAGGCTCATGTTGGGCTAGGTTCAACATGGTGAAACTTGGGGTTTAAGGGTACTTAGTCATGGATAAGATGGGATCAAGTAGCTTGTTAGTGCTATGCTATTTAGGGGAAGTTCATTAGGTACAATCCCTCTTAAGGATACAATTCCTAAGGTACAAGTTCATCTCTAGCTAGACTAAGCTTTCAATGGTGCAAGCCATGAAAATAACTAATATAGGGTTGTTTGGTTACCTAGATAGATCAAAGGGATGGCTTAGGTTCAATGGTCATCCTTCAAGGTAAAAATATAGGCATGAAACTTAGGGTCTCAATGAATTTAGGTTCCAATACTTAGTTTAGTTTAGATAGGCCAAAGTCACTATATGGCACTATGACACCATTAACGACCAAGGATAATCCTCCATATCACTATACCTTCAAGTAAACAACTATATCATTTCTATATAAAACTAAGTCATAACATAACATTACACTATCTATATTGCAAGAATAAACACATTAATGTTTCAACAACATTTTTCATTAATCTTATAGTTTAACACATAAAGTTCAAAATATAAAATAGAGCATATGTTCTTCCCTATTGCTAATCATTCCTATAGGCTCACAAGTGAGCTTGGGCTATACCTACAAATGCCTAATCTATCTTATGCATAATGAAAATACTTAGGTTAGATCTCTATTTTTCTAGAGATTTACTACCTTAGTCACCTCTATTGATCTTCAAAAGCAAGCATTCTTTTATAGGCAATTGGGCATCTCCTATTAGGTCAGATGGGTTAGTGCCAAGTGATGAGCTATTGTGAACCTATTGGCTCCACTATGATGCCTAGGTTAGATTAGTTCATACTGTATGTTGAGCTATCACTAGGGGGTTTATATCTCACCTACTATACTCTTTTGACATCTATGTTTATCAAGACACCATGTACAAGTTTTGGTAGAGATGTCCTTTGAAATTTGGCACCATGAAACTACCTACTAGCTAGTGCAAGATCCTTAGGGACTCCTCTAGCTAGTGCTAAAATATACAAAAAGGGAGAAACCAATCCAAATATTACCTCATTATATGATAAGTCTATTTGGTGTGGTCCGCATAATTGGTGTGAAAGGGGCCCTAACATGTTGACATTTTTGGTGGGACTCGCACCCCATAAATTTGTTCCCAAGGCCTTTTAGACCATTCTCCTAACAATTTTCATGTAAATATTCAAGCTTACTGATCGAAATAGGTGTAAATTAGAGGCTTAAGGATGTTTTTTTGAAAGTCACAAAGTTTTTCTATGTAGTCATGATTTTGCTCTCTATAACTGTGATATTGCACAAGATCACTACTTATATAGTCACATTTTTCTCATATCTATTGCATTTTTATGTCTAACCATTGAGTTTTTTGCTAACTATCTATGATTGTAGGGAAAATTACAATATCATAATATTATGACTTTTGAAGTTGTGTTATTATGTTAAAACTCATGATATTATAATATCATAACTTTCTGAGTCATGATATTGCCAAAACTTTAATGGTATTGCAATAACTTTAGTGATATTACTTAAATTTCTAGTAATCTATTGCTAACCATTTAATGTTATAGGTTAAGTTACATTATTGTCCCTAGATTAGTAATATTTCCTTTATTTTTATGTTATTGTGCTTAGAGTAGTGATCTTGTGTTAAATACTATATGTTTTATAGGCAAGTTGTGGTGTTATGCTAACAGTCATGGTTTTGTAGGAAAAGTCATGGTATTGCTTTGTGTTTCTATGGTTTTGCACTCAGTATAAAATTTTGGAAACTCAACAGCAAGAATTTGAAAGCTATTTATTCATTCATGATTTCCTTCTAAGCACAAGGACCCCCTAATGTGTTTTTTAGGAACCAAAGGCCAATAGGAAGACATTTAAAACACTCTAAAGTTGTAAATTTCACATTTCAAATTGGTGTTTAAATTTTTTTTGCTGAAGTCATCTTTTGTTTTTCAAAGTTTTCAACAAAGAAATTCCAAGGGGCTCAAACTTCATTATATATTTCATTTTGGTGTAATAAAATGAACTCTAAAATTAGTTAAATACTCATAAGAGTTTCATTTTATGCTTATTTGTTGAAGTGTTTTTTTAATAAGCTAAGTGATGCATGTAATGTCTCCCCCCATCCCCTTTAGGGAACTTGGGTGATAAAAAATGCTCATTCTTTGCATTTTGTTTCTTTATTCCAAAATCATGGAAGGAAAGTTGCTAAGGCCCTCCCAAAAATATATATGATTTGGGTGACCCCAAAATGACCCTAAATTCCTTCCACTTATCTTTATTTTTATGCATTTTGGCTTATGAACAAGAGTTCATCACCTCCTCACAAGTTTTCTATGGAAGAGTTGACTTAGGAATTCATCTCTTGACATTGTTTCAACCCCACTCCATGATGGGGTGTATAAATTAAGGGTGACCCATTGGGATTCTTGTTTTGAGTGATTAAATCAAACTTTTTTAGTGGTAATCAACCTCTAAACATAGGGGCAACTTGGACATCACACTACACTAAGTGAAGATGTAGTGGTTATAAAAAGGACAAGACATTTTCACAACAAGATAATTGACATAGATCTAAATGATGTGATTACATCTTTAGTGTTAACCACACTTGGTACCATCTAGAAACAAATAAAAATTGATAGTTTAGAAAACTCCACTTGTTGTGGACATACTGTTGATGCAGGGTGAGTAGCCCAAATTTCCATGTCCTCATACAAACTCTCAAGAGAAGAGGGAGCCTAAAAACCCTAATTTTTCATGAACTTTTACTTTTTATATTAATAATGTAAAATCCTCTCAAGAGTGAGTATATAGATGGAATTTGACAGTATGATGTAACCTTATTAGTTTTAGGAGTTGGAATGTTACACAAGTGTTTTTTATCATTTTATCCTTTCTTACATGGTCTTGGGTCAAAACTATTTGTTTATCATACTACATCCAAAATGAGTTTTGTTTACACATCACTCATTTTTTTAGGAGGCATTATGCCATCCATTTGACATCACACATTTGCTTTAGTTGTTTTATCAAACCTTTGCTTGTGTGTATCACTTATTTTAAAAGGGTGTTGTTACATTGCCTAATTAATTTCAAGTTTCATGCCTTGGAGTCTTGAAACAAACCATTGATCATACCTTTAAATAATGATAATGTCATTACACTACTTAAATTATTTCAAAGACTTATTTCTTTGTGTCTAAATTACAATTTCAAAATTGAAACCACACATGCCTTTTGGACGTATGCCTAGTACCGTCATGCTATCCATTTTTGTCTAACTTATTATTTATTTTAAGAATCCTAGTTTTCTAAGTTGAGTTCAAAATTATCCTTGACAAGTTCAAATCCAAACATTGATTGATTTCTACCTATGCCTCATGTAATTTTGGCCTAGACATCAATCCTTCACTTTTTGGTTGTGTAACTTAGGTTAATTCTTTATTCAATTTGAAGACTATTTGTGTGCCTAGATTTATGGAAGTAGTCTATCTTCCATATGCCTAGTGTTCCATGTATTTTTCAAAATGATCAATTTCATGTTTAAATATAAATGCGTAGTTTGTGTCATAGTGTTTCAAATTTGTTAGATTAAATGTCTTTCCTTTTAGACCTTGTTTTGTTTAAAGTCTAACTTTTATGCCTTTTTCAAAAGACCTACCAATTCCTATTTTGAGCCTAGCTTTTGTGCCTTTTCCAAAATACCTACCAACCGTTGTTTCTTTAGACCTAGATTAGAATTATTGGAAACACTATACCTAATTTTGGCATTTTGGTTTTATTTCATATAATTGACATTTTTGTGTAAGATATTTGATGTTAGACTATTTTAGACCAAGTTAGAATAAGTTTGAACCAATTATCCTTTGGACATTGTTTTTAAGAGTTTATATAACTCTAGGATTTTTTCACAAGGCATTCATCATTGAGTTGGATATGTCTTGTTACACTCATAGTGAAGCCATGTATAATTGAGGTTATTATAATGTGGTTGCAAAATAATTCTTTTTTCAAGACCCCTATGGTGATGATGTATTTTATGAGATGGATCCTTATCCTCCTTATAAAAATCAATTTAAGCAACAAATCCAAGATCCTTTATCCCACTATTTGGTTAACATGCCTCCATACTCAGAGTAGGACCAAGAATAAACTACATAGTACCTTGTTAGCATACCATAAATTGTAAAATGAGTTTAAAAACAACCATATTACATAACTATGCCATAGACATATGATAATTATTTGTTTTATCATCACTTTATTGAACATAAGGAGGAAGTTTTAATCATAGCCATGGAGGTAAGGGCCAAGTTTCCAACAAACTTCCCCCATAAAAAATTGCCTATCCTAGTTAGAATGCCTCATAACCAAACCTATGAACATGCATCTATTAATAATCCTAAAGATCTCATGTCAATGTCATACCAAGGCCCATGTATGCTTGTAATAGGAAAGGTTATCATAGAGGACCACTTTATAAAAATGCAAACAACATACCATACCTATTTCAATTTAGTGTACAATTTTAAAAACATGATCATTTAAAATGTTCCACTCATCAAGTTAGCTCCTTAAATAAGGGTATTAATTAAATTAAGAGGCTGAGATAATCTAGGTATAGACCCATTTATGAAAAGTACTTCAATTGGTTACATGTTCAACATCCCAACTATTGAAGAAGTATCTACTACTTCTATGTTGATGAATGTGCCAAACACATTGGATAACACACAAGTGTCATCCAATCCAAGACAAAGTGGTTTAACTACACCAATAAATAGTCTAAAAAAAGTTAATTTAGTTAACACCATGAGTGGTTTACAATAGTTGGGTTAGTAACTCCTACATCCCAACCACAACCAACTACCTCTAATATTTAACTAGCTCCTTTGTCAAGCATGAAAACACAAGGATTAAGTAAGCAAGTACCAAATAGTCACTTAACTCAATAGAATGTGATGAATACTACTCCACCACAATAGGTTAAGATGAAAATTACATAATAATAAGCACGGTCCAATATACCAATGCAATCAAGGTAGAATATTTTTCCACCTCAATAGGGGCAACAAGTGTTCCACCTCATCAGGTAGTGACAAGTATACCTCAATAGTCACAAACCAACATACCTTTACAGTCATAGTTTTTATATAATCAATAAAATATGTCCATTAGTTAAATACCATTTCCAAACACTTTACAAGTGTTTACTCTATAATAAGTGTTTATGTAATAAAGAGGTACCACTATTCAATAAGTGTCAATTAAGGAGTAACTATCTTTTATTCTGAACGTGCCACAAATCCAATGGTAGGACCTTGGTTCACAATAAGTTCCTCTTATTTATCTAGGTTTGACTAGATATAAGTAAGTCCCTACTCAACCCTAGCAAGAATAGTACTTCACCCAGATCCACATCCTTCCATCCTAGCCATAATTCCCTCTATATTAGGCCTATATATTGAATCTAAACCAGAATAAAGCATCACAATGAATGTAATTCAAGAAATCACATCATAATCCATGAATGTATATTATTGGTTAGTTCACTACTCAAACCAATATTGCATAACAAACCATGCATCCATCATACCTTGGTCAAGTAAATCCATCTTTGACCACTCAACCTTCACCTCAGGCCAATGTTCCATTTAGTTTCCTAGCATAAGAAATGCATCAAATGAAGGATGCAATTGCCTCCATCCAAGTAGATAAGTAGACCAAGAAGTTAAATCTAAATTATGTGTGTTCATACCCATTCAACATGGAGTATCTATAGATACCATTTCCTCTACGGTATGAACCACCAAAATTTGACAAATACAAGGGTAAAGGAGATCCTAAGGCCCATTTAACAAATTTCTTTGTTTCTTTCTAGCTAGTGGATTATAGTGAAATATACCTCCTACTATTGTTTCCTAAAATTCTATCAATAGAGGATTTTGAGTGGTTCCAAAAATTTACAAAGAATTTGGTCTGATTTTGATGACCTTTCAGACACATTTGTGTAGCATTTATCCTATAATCTTGAACATGAGATTTCATTAGTAGATTTTACTTAGGCCAAGTAAAAGGTGGGTGAAATATTTTATGTTATCTACAACAATATAGAGCACTTTCTAGCCTCTTTAACCATATCCAACCAAATAAATAATAGGCTACCATGTTCACTAAAAATTTGCATAGTGACATATCCTATCATTTGGAGCTCCAGTGTGCACACACTTTTAAGGATATCATCAACAAAGGACTATTGATTGAAGAAAAACTTATTAACAAAGGTATTATCAATTTAACCTCATTTAATCAATATCAAAACCAAAACCAAAGCACAACAAAATTAGAACCAAAACCAAGTCCAAGCATAAGTATTGACACCAACCTAGGTTAATAATTATGAAAAATCCAAATAGTTCAATCATAGCAAGAATGTTGTTGGAAATGGATTAATTTAATCACATCATATCCAAATTATGTAAACACCATATTCTTAGCCTATGCTACAAATATAAATTACTCATCATCAACAACCCATTCAGTAAGTGCAACGTTCAAAATAACCTAAACTAGCTCAACAAAAATAACAACCATTACCTTTACAAACCCCTCCTCCAAGGAAAAATGTGCCTAATCATCAAGTATTAAGTGATATTTGAGAGCCTATTGAATACATGTTTCACAAGTTAGACATCACTAATCTAATTAGTTGGCCCAATCTAAAGTACTATCCTGAGGGTATTCCTTATCTAGACTAGTATCAAGAAAATGAGCTATATGAATACCATCATGTTCATGGACATAGTCTACGTCATTATGTGTAAATCCAACATATTTTTCAAAATATGCTGGAAAATAGATAAAATACATTGTATAATGGAGCATCTACATTCAATCAGAACTTGGGCATCTACCAAAACCCTTTTCTACAACATAACAATAACAACCAACAATAACAACAATAACAACAAAAATAATAATAATAATAAAATCCATAACAATAACAACAATAGTATAAAAAAACAAGATAATAAAAACAATAACAATGCCAACCAAATGGAAGGAACCAAGGCTAGAATGATTCCAATACCTAACAGACTTATCATGAAATTTTACATGACTATAACAAATTTATAGGTCATATTATGGGAGGTCAAATTTCCACCATCACCATTAATCCAAGATCGAGTGATAATAAACATGACTATGGATAAAAAATTCCAATCAATCCACTTATGTCAATGATCCTTCCTTAACCTAGGATTGCATACAGGTGTACCAAAAAACATAGATTACTACTTTTTTACCTTATACTAATAACTCATAATTTACCCATGACCACATATAAGTGCACTCACAACTGAGACTTATCTTATCTAGACCCCATCCACCATCATTTTTAGCAACAATATCCCTATATCTAATCCCAATTATGTAATCACAACTCGATAATCAAAGATTACCATTCCAAGCCTATAGTAACCTACCATCAAACCAATCTAACCCACCATTATGGATAGGAACAAGACATATACCACTTTAAAGGAGAAGATATTCAACATTGTGAAACAATTTTAGAATATACCCACACAAAAATCCATTTTGGATTTGTTTCATATGTCTACCATCCATAAGAACATCTTGACCAAGTTCTTAGGCCAATCCCAAGTCTAAAATAACATAATCCCATAAAAATTCAAAGCTTTGGTTAGAAATTTATCCCCAAGACAATAATTAACCTATGACCAAAGTGATATGTCATCCCTTGGACCTCTCCATAATAATACATTATACATTTAAGTTGTCATTACATGGCATAAGGTGAAATGTGTCCTCATAGATAATGGATCAAGCCTAAATATTGTGTCTATAAATATCATCAAGCACCTTGGTGTACAGTAACCGATCTATAGTAAAAATAATCACTATCAAGGCCTGTGATAATGAAGAGTGGGAATCAAAATAGACCATCAAATTTTTAGTTATCATTGGGCCCTTAACCCATGATACACTTTGCCATGTGTTAAACCTAGATTTGTCATAAAATTTGATTTTGGGAAGCCCTTGGATACATGAATTTTGTGTAATTCATTCAACATTGCATCAATGTCTCAAGTTCTCTCACTCAGGTAAGGAGGTTACTACTAATGGAGATTTACAACCCTATGAACATTGTAAACATTTGGAGGTAAAGTATGAAATTTATAACTATCATTTTGGCTTAGATCTGGTTCCTAAAAAGGATGAAGGTAAATAAAAACTCATTAAGTTGTTAGATACCAATTACATAGACCCAAATATCCTTGATTCATCTTCCCATATGTCACTTCCTAAATTATCTAATCATTTTACCATCTTAGCCAATGGCCTAGGTGAGTATTTGACCAATGACACATTTCACATTGCCAAGCTTGCACAAAACCCCAAGTTTTATGGAAGACCTAAAAAAAACTACATTACATGGAATGGAAATGAAAGGGAAATGGAAAACTTCATAGTCTATATCCTATCATTTTTACACCAATGACTAACTAAGAAGAAGATCTAATTGTCAATGAGAAAACTTGGTTAAATAATGACAAACTAGCTGATTGGTATAAAAAATCCAAATACCCCATTCCTAATAAGATCATAGAGAATCAAGCCTATGAAGGAGGAGGGCTTAGTATAAATTTGAAAGGTACATTAGAGACAATTTATATAACTTGATACAAAGGAACCTATGGTCTCAGATTTAAACTACCTCGAGGTGACCCCATGTATCTTATTTGTGTTCCAATACCAATGACTAGTGATGACAATGCCTAAAATGAAGTGGAGTTCGATCACAACATTTATGAAGACCTTACCAATACCAGTTTGTTTGATATCCATGCCATCTATACCATTACCCTAGTTGATCATAATAATTTGCTTCCTCTATATCACCCTCAACTTATAGCCTGGGACCAACAATAATCCACAATGCCTATAGATGAGTTTGAGAATGATGAGGCCTTTTGTGATTTTATAAGCCTAAGAGATAATGTTTCACTAGGAGACTAAAAATAATGGTTCTCAATCAAATTGGATATTGTAGCCTATTTTGGAGAATAGGTTAACACCCTTATCCATAAATAATTACATAAAACATTGAGGTCTCAAAGTGAAAACCTCTTTAAGGCACTTTTGAACTAGGGTAAAATTAAAGAGAAAGTCTAGTCTTTTGGTGAAAATCTATCTCAAGCACTATTAGATAGGGGTGTTCATCTTTCCTTGAATAAAGTTTAGGAGACCACCTATGATGAACTTGCTTTTGGGTCTAAGTTTAGTTCTGAAGAACAACATGCCTTTGATTGAATTATAGAGAATTTCCAATAGTGTTTATCACATGACCATCCCTATCATTAGGATATTATGATTCATATTTCCTAGGAGAACTTGTAGAGCTAGTCCAAATAGAGGACTTTTCCATTGTAGGCTAATTCAAATCTTTGATAATTATTTTAGAATATGGTTTGACTCTTCTTATACAAGACACTATAAAAGTCAACATCAGGACTCTATATGACCCAAAATGAATCAATTTAGGCATGCCCCTCACTGAAGAGGAATGTAAAATATTTATAACCCTTTTGAGGGAATTTGTTGACATCTTTGCTTGGGCCTATATAGACATGCCAGGTTTGTAACCCACCTTGGTTGTACACCACCTTATTATACATATTAATGCTAAACTTGTGAATCAAAAATTGTGTAAGATACATCCTCACATTATTGTATAATTAAAGAGTTGGAAAACCTCTTAGAAGTGAGATGTCATTGACTGCTCAACTACTTAGAGTGGATATTAAATTTTTTTACCTATAAATAAGAAGCCATAAGGAATTAGAATCTATATTGATTTTAGAGATATAAACAAGGGTTACCTAAAGGATGAGTTTCCTCTACCAAACATTGATATTCTAGTTGAATCCATAATGGGCTATGAAATTTTTTCACTAATGGATGGATTCTCAAGATATAACCAGATATGGATTACACCAAAAGACCAACATAAAATAACATTCACCATCCCATAGGCAAAATTTTGTTATTAAGTTATGCCATCTATTCTCAAGAATTTTGGGGCCACATACCAAAGAGCCATGATCATAATATTTCATGATATGATGCATGACATTGTTAAGATTATGCCAATGACATATTGGGTAAATCAAAGACCCATGCTAATAATCCAACCACATTATGAAGAATATTTGAAAGGATTAGTGAATATAAGGTCCAAATAAATCTTAATAAGTGTGTTTTTGGTGTTACTTAAGGAAAAATGTTAGGCTTCATCATCTCTCTTAGAGGCATTGAAGTGATCCTATAAAAGTACAAGCCATTACTAAAATGCTACCACCTTCTAATTTGAAGTAGTTCCATAGTTTTTTGGGCAAGATTCAATCCATTAGATGATTCATTCTTCATTTGGCTAATAAATTCCATCAATTTACACTCTTACTAAATAATGTTTTCAGATTAATTTGGGATGATTAAATCTAGAAAGCCTTCTATCACTTAAGGGATTATTTTTCCAATCCACTTGATTTTTTACCACCTATGCCAAGAAAACCATTCCTAGTGTATTTATCTACCATAGATAAATCCTTGGGGGAACTTATAACTCAACAAGATAACAATGGAAAAAAATATCTCATGTACTATCTAAGCTATATATTGGTCACATATGAACACCACTATATGCCTATTGAAAAAGCCTATTTAGCTATGGTCTTTATAGCTCAAAAGATACTACAATACATGATTAACCAAAAGACCATGGTAATTTCCAAAGTAGATCCACTCAATTATCTACTATGCAAAATAGATTTACAAGGCCACATGGCCAATTAGATCATGCTTTAGAGTGAGTTTGAATATAATATGTCAACCAAAAATTTATAAAGGTACAATTTCTTGTAGATTAGTTTGTTGAAGCTCCCTTTATAGACATTAAATCCCTCACTTTTCAATTCCCAAATGAATCCATAATATCCATATTTGAAACACCTATTGAGGAGCAACATTTTAATCTATATTTTGATGGATCATTCTCATCACATGGATTGGGGGCAGGCCTATTGTTTATTATACACAAGGGGATCTTATCACTAAATCATTATGTATTAGTTTTCCTTATACTAACGACATGGATAAATATGAGTCACTTGTTGTAGGTATTTATCAGGTAGTACAATGGAATATTCAATATCTCAAGGTTTATAGTGATTCTTAGTTATTCATCAATCAGGTTACATACCACTTTCAAACCAAATATGATAATTTGGTGCCATACAAGGCCATGACTGATGTTTTCAAACAACATATTGTTGACATATAGTTTAAACACATACCAAGGGACAATAAAAGAATAATAGATGTCATAGCTACCATTAGATATTTGATCTATCACACTAACAAAGCAAGGGAATATCAATTCCTCATTGAAAATCTTATAGCACAAGCTCATAAACCTTAAACCATCATAATGATCTATGATATTGTTCGTTCCAACTCTATATGGTATTCATACCTATTTACCTACCTTCATTACCATAATATACCACTAGACCTATGATGCAAATAGATAAAATCCTTTATCCACCAAACCTCATGATATACCTTACTTGGACTAACCATTTACCACTGCAGCTTTAATAGAACTCTACTTTGTTGTTTATATTTGATAGAATCAACATTAGCATTATGGGAAGTTTATGAAGGAGTATGTTGAGCCAGCACTAGTGGGGTCATCCTAGCCAAAAATATCCTATGTACCAAGTATTATTGGCCAATTATGGATGTAGATATAACTATTTACATCAAAAGGTGTGAAAAATGTCAATAACATGCCAATTTGATTCATGCCCCAACAAAAAAACTAAAACCAATGCTTACACCATGGCAATTTGATACATGGGGCATCAATCTCATTGGGAAGATTAACCCTACCTCATCATTATGGCCATAAACACATCCTTACCACTATTGAATATTTCACTAAGTGGGTTAAAGCTATACCCCTCACTTACATGACTAGAAAATAGATCACTAAGTTTATCTTCAATCAACTCATCTACCAATATGGTATCCAATATAAAATTATATATAATAATGGTGGATCATTTAAGAATAAGGATGTCAAAATGTTGTGTTGAGTACAACATTACTCAACATTTTTTTACCACATATTACCCATAAGATAATGGCCAAGTAGAAGCATCCAATAGAACCATTGTTAAAATATTTAAAAATATTTTCAATGATGATTTCCATGATTGGCACCTTCAAATTTTACATGCCCTCTGGGCATACCACCAATTACCATACCCCAACAGGAGCCACTCCATATTCCCTAGTTTATGTCATTGAGGCCATTCTTCCTATTGAGGTTGTGTTACCTCTGTGCATATCACTGAAACATGTAATAGATGATGAATATTATTGATTAGCTTTCCTACAAGATCTAGAGTTACTTAATGAAAAATACATGGCCATTGTCAACATCTTTCAAGCATACTAGAATAGACTCCATGGACACTATAGCTAGTAGGTCAAACATATAGAGTTCAAACTTGGGGATCTTGTTATCAAAGAAAACTAATAGAATACCATGATTGGGAAGAATCACAAGGGAAATTTCAAACCTAATTGGATAGGCCCATACATTATTTTTTCAAACTAAGCTCTAGAGCATATAGGCTCTATACACTAGATGGTGATGAATTTGATGAGATGATGAACATTATGCACCTTAAGTGTTACTTCAATTGAGATACCTAAAATATTTTTTGAGTCCCATTTAAATTATACCATATTATGCTATTATTTATACCATACCATTATAAATTATTATCTCACATCGTGTTACTAATTATAACTACCTATGAGAAAATTAATATCATTAACCTATGCCATTATTTCCTAATAATAACTACCTATGGGAAAATTAAGAGCAACACCTTTATCATGGCTTTAAGTAACACTTTTCCATTTCTCTATAATACTTTGACATTTGCCTAATTTTCCTACTTTACAAACTTGCTTCTACCTAGTCAATTTTTTCCATTGTAAGGTGGAACTACAATGACTTCACATCCCATCTTGGGACTATGTAGTCAACACTCGATTCATGTTTAGGATAGCTCAGTCACTCTTTTCCATGGTATCAATATTTTGTGATCATTTTACAAGTTTGAACACTCTCACCATTTCATGAGTTTGACCATTTAGTATATATTCATTCTCAATTGATTTGAGGTGCTTTGGAAACTCAAAAAACATCAATAAAAGACCTATAAAAATCCTAAAAATTACCAAACTTGACCACTTCTTATCTTAAGGATTTTGGGACCCCTTGTTATTTCAAAAGAAACCACTTATATTTTAGTTTTACCATCCTTATTGGCCCCTAATTCTTATGCTCTCACCATTTTATGAGTTTTCATATTGTGCATTATGTATTCAAATTTGATATATTAATGACCAATAGGCTTCCTCTCACACTTTCACCATTTTGTGAGACCATTCCCATATTACTCTACAATATCAATCACGTTTTTATCGATAATAATTTTTATTTTATCCCATCTCCTAGGATAAATAAATTTGTCCTAAAGTTTATGTTGGACATTGTGTCCATGAAACAATGTAGGCAACATCCACTTGCCTAATGCATCTGGAGTCAACTCGACTACCCCTTCCTTTTATTTTATTTCCCCCATTTTGTTTGTTTGTTTCATTGTTTCTTATAACCTAGGGGTAATGTTTATCATCTTATGTATTCTTTGTTTGTGATAACATTGTGATGAACCATTATTTATGTTTATTTCCTATTTTTTTGTTTGATTTATTTGTTCTTCATTTCTTGGTGTTTTTTTTGTTTATCTATTTGACTATTTGTTTGTTTTCTTGTTGTGCCTTAACTTAATATAATTAAATTCATTAAATTATTACTTACACATTATACTTAAGTCCATCCATATTCATATTTCCACATTGTCATCATGGTTTTTATCATTGGTACATTAGTTTCACTTGTTTTATTGGATCGTGTGTTAATCCTTATCCATATTTTTACTAAGTTATCATGGTATTTTATCTCATGATGCCTACCATCATATTCTAAAAAAAAATCAACTCAAGAAATATTAAAAGAAATGAGGCCATGATATTTATACTTGACACTTAAAAAATTATTGATCTATCCCAATCACTTCCCAAATATAGATAAATTAAATCATGAAAGAATTTTCATCCTTACTAGTTAGGATGTACATCTCCATACTAGTAGGTTTCCCATATTAATATTTATCCTATGTATCAACTTAATCTTCCTCTATGAGTATAGATTTAGTTCATAAGCCCCATTATCCAATTTTACATCATAATCCCATCATTATACCAATGCTTCTAACTGCCTTTAGGTAAATCATTGTGTATCATCCAACCCATTGAGCCAATGATTATAACTACCTTTGGGCAAATCATTATGTTTGGATCTATTTATAGGTTAATGATTATAACCACCTTTGGGAAAACCATTATCTCTCTTCCACCCAATTATGGTATATTTTCATTGTGATAATGCTTATAACTACCTTTGGGAAAACTATTATTTTTATCCACCTAATTGAGGCATATTTTTATCCTGTCAATGATTATAACCACCTATGGGAAAATCATTATTTTCCCTTTCATGATTACAACCACCTTTGGTAAAATCATTCTCTTGTTACCCTTATCCTTAGATAATGATTATAACCACCCTTGGAAAAATCATTATCTTTTTGTTTTTTTATGTTGATGACTATAACCACCTATGGTTAAATCATCCTATTTATCTACCTAATTATGGTAGCTCATTGTGCCATTGATTATAACCACCTATGGGTAAATCAATATTTTCTACCCATTTTACCTTTTAGTCCCATTGTTTCCTTATTTTAAGGGATTGATTAGTGACCTTCTTCCTGATTGCTCCCTCAAGGGGGAATCCAAAGCTCATCTATCGATGTTGAAGCATTAGGCATACATGACCTTTTCATTCTTTGAGAATATGTTACTATGCCTATATCTTGAAATACCTTCTTAAATAGGGACAAATTGAAGACATCAAATTTTAGACACAATTGGATTTTGATTAGACTTTAGATTGATTCTTACCAACTATTAAAAATTAAGCCTAAAAATCACTGAATGACCCAAAATATGGTTGTGCATCATTCATCAAAGCTCAGAATCATGTTGATGGATCCCAATTTAGGATATTATCCCATATGTAATAATAACCTCTCATAGATTCATCCCCAATCACCTTGAAACATAACAATTGTCAGTTTGACCTATGGACCCACTAAGCGGGTTAATTGAATAAATATTGAAAGATCTAAAGTACTAATCAACATAAATTAATATAAAAAACAAGATTAAATTCCTAGTTAATTATCCATTTATATTAATGAATATGTAAAAATGTAAATTCAAAAATTCAAAATATCAAGCCTTTTCATCATTGCCTTTATGAGTTGTCAAGCTCTTTGAAAATATCCTAAAATATCTAATTTGAGAGCCATGCCTAGTAAATGAAAATCATAGTTACATTACAATTATTAACTCAACTGGAGTTAGTCTCAACTCACCTAGGGTTGGTTTGAACCCATTTCATGTTTAAGTACAACCTTAAATCACCTTGGGTGAGAGTTAATTCTTAAGGCTATAAATATAAGGCCATACCCATTATTTATAAGATTGGATATCATATCATTATTATGTAGGATTTTATACATAAGCCTCATGAAAGTAATGTTACCATGCCTAAATTCTAAGCCAAGCAATCAAATCCAAGGTGTCAAGGAGAGGAGCCAAGCAAGCTTCATTATCAAAAACTTCTTGATGCATAAACCAAGCAAACCATTTAGATCTCCAAGGAAGGTAAAAGAGTGCATTATTTTATGTTTTTGTTGTACTTTCATATGTAGTTTTTTAACCTATGCTCTCCTTAGTGTCTAGGATAGAGGCGTTAGGACTTTATTTTGTTATTTTGAGTTTTATTTCTTGGACTAACACAAGATTAACCTCCCCTCTACATATTTATTATCCATAATTATTAGGGTTAAAATTATTATCCTATTCAAGTTTGTGTCTCTATGACTAAATAGTGTGGTACACCTATCTAATACGTCTATATTTTTACAATATATAACCCTTGACTACATATGTAAATTAAAAAAATGGATTTTTTCTCTTTGATACCCTAAGTTTACTTATGAGGGATGAAAACCTATAAAAAGTGAGGAAGTGTAATTGGGTTAAGATAACCCAAATCACCCTCATTATTGATTAGATACTACCTACGTATCTAATAATTTTAAGAGGGAAGTCAAGCCACACATAATTCTTCCCTTTTGTGTAAGTGTGAAATTATGTTTTTTTGATAATCAATGCACCTATATATATGGATTTGATATTGAAAATGTTATAACTTGACCTATACTAGCATATTTCAAACTTGGTTTATGATTAATCTTATTTCTTCATTTGATATTTAGGAATAATAGGGTAAATTTTTTTAATGTGTAGCAGTGTATTTAAGGAGTAATTTATAGTGTTATATGGTAAATAAGATTAACCTTGATTTATATTTATATGCACTCAAATGGTTAATTCCCCACACATAGACATACAAGTTGAATGAGATGAATTCTCAAAAGAGTTTAATTTTCAAAAATAGTTGTTGATAGGAAAATGGAAATAATGCCAACATCAATATAGTAATGTTGACATTACTATCTGAGCATAATGTTATTGTATAAGAGATAAAACTACTAATGTGATATAATGGGATTGTCTATGTAGGATATTTCATTGATTTAACATAGACTATAATGTTCCTATAGGTGACTAATATCAAATTAGAAAGGATTATGTTCATAATTAACATGTAGTTGTGCAGTAATGGTAACTGAGAGTTGTTTGGAGATGTAAAAGTCATGCAGGATAAATATAGGTCAAGATAGACATAGCCAAGTGTCAAAAAAAATATTTTAGTGTCTACATCTCCCATTTTATTCTAATATTAAATTTTAATAAAAAATCTAGAGTAAAAGGCTAAAGATATGCCTTAGTGTGTACAACACAGTTTGCCTTTGGGAGATGGCTTCAAATTTTCAAGCTACCTGAAGCAAAACCTAGAATGAGAATGAATTATTCAATGTCCATATAATGAAATTTGAAATTTGAATTATAATTGAAATTTGGCCTTGAAAGAGAAAGGAATGAGTAAAATTTTATGTGAGTAAATATTAGTGCCCTATAACTATGTTTGAGATGGTGCTTCTTTGTTGAAGCATTGGAGAATTTGTGCATCCTTGCTAAAACACATAGAGAACAATGTGAAGTTGAGGGTGATCAATCCCCAATTTTAAATATAACTAAGGAAAGTTTTATGTATTAAAATACAAATGACCCAACCCATATGTAACTAATCCAACACTTATCTTGTAACCTCAAGATGGTAGGATGAAAATCACACAATGGGTTTGTTATGGGTAATGTCATCACCATTAAATATCACTGAACCTTAACATGCATTACCTTAAAAATCAAAAATAAATAAATGTAGATAGACTTATTAATTTAATTTTTCTCCACAATTTAAAATAATTGAAAATATTATAAAGGTGAAAATGTGCAAATGTGTGTGAACCAACATCATGACCCACTAAATCAGTGCCATCTATAAAATGTCATAATGTACATGAAACAACATCATTCCTAACTGAATATGTACTATAAATTAGAGCACATGTGCCTTTCACATGCCACCAAATGTATTTAAATCTATATCAATATGAAATGTATCACTTTTGGAGTATATAAGGGAGTATACATGACCCCAAAATATGTGTGAATATTATAAATAACTATCCCAATTTAGTAGCTAAATCATATTTGAACTATGAAATCTATATATTGTCTTTAAATATACTCATGGAGGCTTTAGTATTTATGACAAATCCCATTAATAGTCCCCCATTTTGAGGTGAGTAAAGGGTCATACAAGTCACTCATATCAAAATAAAAGTGAGCTACATCATGCCATGTATAAAGATAATCTCACTTAAAATCATGTCAACATGTGGATAATATATCATTATAGTAATATATGTAGCATCAAGGCATGTATGGAACATATCAAATCAAAGGGATTATAAGTGGTATGTCAATATATATGTATATATGAATAACATAATAATAATTATCATTAAATAAGATTATACAGTAGTGAAGTGCATGATGTAAATCATGGCATACCACAAAAAGGGGATGTGCATTGTATGGACCATAACATATAAAAGCATAAAAAATTCACAAGATCAACAAGATCAACATGGAATTCCACATAATAACATGACATATCACACATAATTCTAAGTAGATACATACAAGGGACATAAATATGTCACTAACAAACAAGGCTAAGGAGCCACAAATAAGGGGCATGCAAGCTACAAGAAACAAGGCTAATTATGCCCAAATAAGGGAGAAAATGTAACAACATATAGAGATAAAGAGCCACAAACTAATCCAAGGGGACACACATAAAATACAATAAAATTATCCTATCATGAAAAATTAACAACATTGTAAAACATAGTATAATTGAAAAATAGGCTACATTATCCATATGTATTAGTATCATAGCATATACATGTAGTAATGTGTAATAAATGAGTAGATAAAAAAGCTTGTGTAAAAAATATATGTAGATAAAAATGGTAAAAGGTCATATAAAGATACAACCTATAATAATATAACTATTTAACTCTAAAATATAGATGTGGGGGAAACTAGGTTTAAGGGTTAGAGATAACCTAGGGCAAAATGATGGTAGACTATCCCTAAAGTAGGCCAATTATTTTGAAAACTTAGATAAACATATGATAAACTTAATATGTTTAGATATATTAAAAATTGAAAGTACAACTTTTGTATATATGGAAATAATAATGAAAACAAGATAGTTAGTTATGATGTTAATAGATATCTAGATCTAGAATAGCCAGAATGTGGATTGGATTTAGATTTTGGAATATTTGCTTAATTCTAGAAATTATACCTTTATATAATTGCTTAATTCTAGAAATTATACCTTTATAGCTTTCAACACTTACATTAACCTAAGATGGTTTCATCGATGCTACTATCTAACTTGGACACATGTGTTTTAGTATAAAATACCTACTAAAACTAGATGTGACGACATGGATGCTTCTAGGTTATGTGTCACCTTCAATCTAGTGTATTCAAATAGAGGTCATGGACTATCACTCCTTGTAAAATAGTAAAACCCTAGTTATTCATGTTCATATTAACTGTTATAAAATGGGCTAGTGGGCACATAATGTCAAGCTACCTTAGAGACCCTTCTATCAATAAGCACTACTTGCATAGCTAATACTCTGAAGAGGGCCTTAGATTTATGTAGTTATTCCATAGGTGTTGGATTTTGTGTGAATCATGAAATGTATGATAAGCAATTACATAGTGACCTAGATTATAAATTTAAAAATATAGCTCTTGGTATAATCCTTCAGTACTTAAATCCTGTAGATGTGTTGTCCTAATGAGTGAGATGGGAATAGGAGAGAATAGGGAAGCTTTGATCACTTGAGTGCTTGATGGAGCTTTTGGTAAGCTTCCTTAGTCTTTCTAGGTCTTTTCTAGGTGGGGAATGAATGGGGGTTGATATTATATTTATACCAATACCTTTGGAAAATATCTCACATTAAAAAACTTAGGTTGACCATAAGAATATGTTTTATTTAAAACTTGGATGAATTAGGGCACTTGACACCTGCGTTGGGGTAGGAAACTTGCATTAATGCAAGTATCTAACTAAGACAAAAATGTTTTGGTAATTATAAAATAGGTGTAGGTCCTAAAATTATAAATATGGAAGATAAGTAGGTTTATAACATTCTAGAAAATATAGAAGGATTGAGTCATCAAAATAACATAGGTGAAACTAAGATATAATCAATTAGACAAATAAAGATAGTGTATGCAAGCCTTTTTGTAAAAATAAAGGCCTAGGAGCTAAAGGTACATCCATGATATGTATTTTTCTAAAGGTACATCCATGATATGTATTTTTCAAGTGCACAAAACTAAGGTGTTATATAATTCATATATAGTGTCTATAATAGCCTATGGAAGTAGATGACCCCGACATTAAAATGGTCCTAGGTATAGGAAAGGTTTTAGCATCTACAAGTCCATGTATGTTATATATGTCCTGCATCACACTCATATAGCTCATGAAATGCATGTGTGTATGAAAAGAATATGTCATGTATAAAATATGTGATAAATAACATATGTAAATAATGCAATCTAGTAAATCATTTCATGCTTAGGTTCTAATTTTTATTTTTTTGAATATTTGATTTTTTTAATTTTTTAATTTTAAATTTATATAAAATAGTCAAGGTAGGATGAGTGGAAATAGTTTATAAAATATAATAATGGAAGAGATCCAAAAAAGTGCAACATATGTCAGGGCATAGTTTACATTAGATGTGATAACATGAAAATAATGAGACAAAAAAATAAGTAATATTCCCCCACTTTATATGTGAATAAAAACAATGTAGTTCAATAACATATGTGTAGATAAGGATCATCATGCTCCTAGTGTGAATGAATCAATATGTTCTCATGTAATATGTACATATAAGTGTATGTGATCATATACGATCAAAGAAATCCATAACATGTATAATAATCTATATTTAAGAGTATGAAAGTAAAATGCCATAAATGAGGTTCACTAGAATCATTGTAGGCTAAGTGTCACAAGTGTCCTAATTAGGATAAACAATCAAAAGGAAAAGGCTAGATAAAAAAATCCAAGGGCTAGAAGAATAGTCTACACAGGTAAATATGAACACATATATGTAAAAATAGAATAATATAATGGATAAGATATCAAAAAAACATTAAGAGGATATGTAATTTTGCTCCTCTTAATCTATGATCCCATCAATGTAATTCTCCCACGTAGGTCCTATATTAAATAAGGGAATGACCACTTGTTGTTATGAGTAGAGTTATACCACCACTCATGTCCATCATCTAGTAATTACTCCATTGTATCATTATTCATAATATCATTAATTTTATTGAAATAATATTCATTGTATTTATCACTATTGTACCAATCCTTAGATTATCATAATCATAATCATCTATGTAGTCATCATCTTTAGAGAGAACTAATTTCTTAGATTTATATTATTCTTCAATATGTTCTTTATTATCATCATCTTGAATCAAAAGCTTTAGATATGAGGAATGTTGTGTAGTTGTCCTATTAATATTATTAGGCACACCTTGATTTTGATATTATTTATTAGATAAATTTGATTTCTTGGTTTTTTAATTTATAACTACACCCTATTGTTTATCATGTGCTTATTTTTTAAAATGTTCCATTTGCTATTGTTCTTGTACTTTTGCCAAATATTCCTTATGTAATTTTTTAATTCTTTTTGTAATTGTGAATTTTGTAACATTTATTGTTACCTTTGTTTTCTTTTTAATCTCTATTATTCCATTTATTCATTTTTAAACTTTCATTTTTGCATTTGTTCCTTTTAATATGTATCCTCAATTGTGTAAAGTTACTTACTTATAGAAGGTGTATCTAAATCTAATGTGTTTGAATGGATTATTTAATGAAAAATTACCATTATCAATTAGTTTTTACATGATGTATTTAAAACCCAACAATATTTTGTATGATGTCCCATAATTCTAAGATAAGTACGATAATCTTTTGATTGCCTTAAATGGTGCATAGGAGGCCACATTTCTTGAAGAATTTTTATTGAAATATTATTAGGCTCAGGTAAATGCATTGACCCATTTATCCTAAATGTACATTATTTATTAATCCATAATTGAGATGAAGTTTTTTGAGGAAAAAATGTTGGAGATTTATCAATGATGTCTCCAAGGTGGCCAAGGATGTTGATGAGGTGTCATGTGTGTTAGAATGATAATGACAAAGTATGCTTCAATATGCTTCAATGTTCTTGCATGGTTCTTCAATTTTTCAATTATTGAGGCATTTGATGGATGTTATTTATTTTGTGTTCATGTTAAAATTATCCTATGGGGTGTTATAAGTTCTTGAAATTATTGTGGAAGTGAAAGGAATTCATCAGAGCAGTCATATAAATGTCCATGTTCTCCTAGTCATGTTGGAAGATAAGGTTGAGTAAGTATATTAATGACATTATAATTCACACATGTAAATGTCTTAGGAGTATTTTGGTATATGGATGGATTAACCTATGATATTATATCATGTATTCCAAGTTTCAATACTTGATATGAAGTATAGTAAAAGTTATGGTAGTGCAAAGTTGGTCTCTCAAGTAGATTTCACTAGTTTCCATAGCCAAATTTACAATATCAAAGATCTAAGATGCATGTTAAATCATGAATATGGAGATATAATAGTGATCATGAGGTTAATAGGTCAAAGGATCATAATATTTAATACAATGGTGCCATGTGTCACAATCATGATGAATTAGTATTAGATCAATGGTGAGCATTTTATCATGCAAATCAAATATAAATAATGGTGAGATCAATGGTGAAAATTGAGTAAATAATTCAATAAGAAAAAATTAAATGAAAATAAACCATGTGGTATAAGGGTGTTAATTGAATGTAGATTGATAGTAGGGTACATAGAAGGCACATGGGGCTACCAAGTGTCACAATCTCAGAAGCCAGATCAAAGATTAATGACAAACACAAAGTCAATACTAGGAGACTCCTAAGGAGATTGATGAAGTGAATTTTATCAAATTTATTTTGGGAATGTCATTAATAAATGTGCTTGAATATTTTTAATTAAAAAGTGACTATTGGAATTTGAATTTTCAAATTAACAAATTAAAACCGATGTTGATTATTTTACTTATATCTTGAGCATATGGAGGAATTTGTTGATGGATTAAAAAGGAAAGTTGTAAAAGACTCAAAGAATAATCCATAAAAATTGATTATAAGGTTTGAATATATGTATAATTGAATTTATTGATCTCCAAAGTTGACTATGGGTTGGACCTTCTTATACAAGTGACCCAAGAAGGATATTTATGTTTGTATTAATGGTGTTTTGATGTTTCAAGGTGAATTATAAATTGGATAATGTTTTAGAATCAACTAGGACCATATGTATGGATTTTGGGGGTTTTACCAGTCTATATTCAGTATGAACAAATGCTTATAAGTTTTATGTTTATTTATTCATGATGTTCTTGTGTATAAGGCTAATGGTTGAGTAGGTTTTTGCATATCTATATGCATAGGAGTGTAATGATGGATGCAATCACTTAAAGGTGTCTTATGGGTCATTTGGAGTATACCTATGTATTTTGAAGTGGTCTCATGTTCCTAATTTTATTGGTGAAGTGATAAATGGGTGAATAGGTCTCCATGAGACCTATAAGGGCTATTAAGGCCTATTTGAAAGGTGTAACTACTTAAGGGTGACCCATGGATATTATGGGAAACTTATGAGGGTGGTATTGAGCTACATATTAGTTTGATAGAATCATTAAGGGTTAAACCAAGTCTTATGGCTAACCAAAAAGATGTAAATCATGAAGACTCTGTAAAGAGTAAAATCAAAGGTGATGGTTTCTATAGTTAAGATGAGAAGGATAGAGAAGTTTGAGTATGACTAATGGATGGATTAAAGAGAGAATTAGGTTGAGGATTGTGTGCATGACCTATAGTTCATAATTATAATTTCATAATAGAGTTGTTTCAACTTTTCTATTTAAGTATGTACGAAGAAGTGTAGATTGATCTAAAAGGTGGTTTTGGATACATTGAGAGGGTGTGAAGGCTAGACAAAGTGTGTAGGGTTGAAGAGAGATGATATTCATTGTATCTCCATTATATTGGTAGTAAATTAGATATTAGGAGATTTTTATTTCATTGGTGTTATTGTGGGTGCTCAACATATAGGGTAAGAGGTGCTTTTCCATCCTTAGGGGCTGGTGCTCTTTGTGAAGTGGGTGCTTCACCAAAGTCTCATGTTTATAATTAAATTATATGATAATTAGTCCATGTGTTTCTAGGATTGAGAGTGGGTTTTATTATCCATGATTTTTTCCCATATAATCCTTGTGTTGCATGATTAATCTTGCATTATCTTTCTTGTTTATTGTTATGAATGATGTGTATGCTTTATAAATGTATGTGTTGAATGATTAAGGTTTTGAAGAGTTTGGAATTGGATTGAATATCTTGCATCACTAATTTCACCCCCCCCCCCCCCCCAACTCTTAGTGATTTTACATCTAACAATTAGTATTATAGTAGGACCTTCTTTATAAGTTTAACTATTTGAAGTGGATCTAATGTACAATGGCTAGTCAACATGTGCGAGGTGGTTTCAATTCTAAGAAACCACCAATGTTCAATGGGTAAAATTATGATTTTTAGAGTGTGAGGATGAATACCTAAATCATGTCCCTAGGGTTTAACATTTGGAAAATCTATTTTGAATGGATATTTAACCCCCTACTCCTCTAACTAGTGTAATTGATAAGAAGTTGTGTGAGAACAATTCTAAGGAAATGAATGCCATCACTTATGGTCTTTCAGAGACTAATTTAAATAAGGTAATTCATTAAAACTCTACCAAGGAAATATAAGATAAAATATATACCATTTATGAAGGATATTCAAAGGTTAAGTTGGCCAAGTTAAAGACTCACTAAAAATAATTTGAGAGTCTCAAGATGAAGGAAGAAGATTTATGGCATCCTTTCTACAGAGAGTTGATGAGATTATGAACATTATCATAGGTCTTGGAGAGAATATTTATTAAGCTACTATAGTACAAAAGGTATTAAGGTCTCTTTCCCTCAAGTTTGATTCAAAAGTGTCTATTGTAGAAGAAAGTCATGATCTTACTTAGATGAAGATGGATGAATTACATGACATCCTTACTGCATATGAGATGAGAGTCAATGAAAACAAACCACCAAAGAAGGAATCAATATTCAAGATATAAATTAAGCCAAAGAAGAAGAGAACTAAAGGTAAAGAAGTCAAGTATGATGAGATATTTGATGATGAACTAATAGATTTGTTTACAAATAAATTAATGATAGGATCATGGAAGTATAAAGACAAACTAAGCTTCAAATGTTTCAATTATAGAGAAGTGGAACACTTTACTAACAAGTGCCTTCATAATTATAAGAAGAATTATGGTCAAATAAAAGATGAAGGAAATAATACATTTAGGTCTGATAAGAGGAATAAAGGATTTAGAAAGTATGACAATAAAAAGAAGTCCTTCAAGGACAAGAAGAGTATCTACACCAAAAAATAATGCAGTACATTAGATGAGAGTGAAGGCAATGACTCAAAGTATGATCATGAAGATTATGGTCTTGTTGAAGATGAAGTCCTCTTCATGGTAGAAGAAGTAAGTTTCTCATATCAAGAAGAGTCTACTTGGAGTGATACAGATGATGAAGAAGACAAGGAGGATTATTAGACTAAATTGAGGAATGATCTTGAAGAATCAAAATTGAGAAGAAGATAAACAAGAAGATGAAGTCACAAATCAAGGACTATGAGGATTAATTCAATGTGTTTAAGGCAATAATGAATGAAGACACCAAATAACATGAAGGTATAGTCAATTATCTCAATTTTCAATTGGAAATCTTATATACAAGCTTAAAAGCTAAATAAAATGAGTGTTCAAGGTATGTGATTCAAAATTGAGTCATTGAAAGTTGATTTAGAGAATACATCTATTAAGGTGAATTCATTTGTGAAGTTTGAAAGAGATCAAGTTATCTAGATAACATTATGAATAGTCAAAATCATGCTAGTGATAGAATTAGAATTGGTTATAAATAAGAAAAAAAGATTGTAACTCAAAACAAGGTGAAAACTAATGTGAACAAGAATAATCAAACCTTGAAGGTCAATAATTAGTCATGGATTGAAGATGTTGGTAGAATAAAGATAAATCAAATAAGACAACTAAATACCATGAGGTAAGCCAAATTCAATGGTTATTATTACACTTGTTATAAAATTGGTCATAGGTCCAGAGAGTGTAAAATACCTACTAAGAATGAGTGGAATCATGAATCAAGTGGTGTGAGCAAGGTTGAGTGATTCAACTATAATGATGTTGGATAATTTGCAAAATATTGTCTAAATAAAGTAAGGCAAGTTGAGTTTCCTTCAATAAGAGTGGTTTGCTACAAATATGATAAGATTGGTGATATTTCTAGGTTCTATAAGAAAAGGTTATCAAGTTAAAACAAGTTATTTTACGCTCATATAGTAAAAGGAAGAAGGCTAGTTAACTGATGGAAACCAAAAGTGAAAAGTGTGAGTCATGATGAGTATGTAGGTCCAAGTGGTATGCTTATTATGGTGGAGAATTATATATAGGTTGAAGAGTGATAAGATCTCTAATTATCTACTCATGTTGTGAATGAAGAGACCAAGTTCAAGGAGAAAACCAAGGTCCTAGTTGAGGCTAGTTTTTAGGTGCATATGGATCTAAGTGAACATCTTACTATTGTTGAGAAAGTTTCATGCAAAGAACATCAGTTGTTAATGCCTAGTGATGAGTTTCACTCTTTAATTAAAAAGGTATGTCATGAATATATGTCATCTCCATGTGTTGTTAATTAAATATTAGAAAAAAAGGAGAATGTTTTAGTGGATGAGAAGTTGTTTTTCTTAAACCTAAGAAGAAGAACAAATAGTCCTATAGCTACAAGAGGATCAAGGAAGTAATAGAGGAGACATAGACAATTTTTAGTTTTAGATTGTTCTAAGACATTATGGGTTAGGGTGTCTCTATCTATTCTTCTTATGAGACATATTTCATTTGGAGAAGAAAACATGTGTGCTCTCGTTGTTTCAGGGACTTTGGTCCTAAAGATAGAGTATGGAAGTTTCTAGGTGTCTAATCAAGGATGATGAGATATCAAGATGTTATATTTTCATAGAAAGGTATGTTGACATTATTATAGTGTGTTTTAGGTGGTTTCAAGTCTTGAAGATATTTTATGTGCCTTTTGAAGAATTTTGAGTGCTCTTAATTTCTTAGTTCTTGCATGAAGGGTTATAGGTTAAAATCCATTTCAAGGATATATGGGTTCTTGTTGTCAATCAAACTTGCACCCTTGTGAATGTATTTTTAGGCCTTCACAATCTACTAAAAAATGGAAAAAATCCTAGGTTGTGGGTGGCATAATTAGCAGATTGATTCTCTATATTATAAAGGGCTAGCTCCCTTCGGTGTATCACTTAGGATCTCTAGTATATGCTACAAACTACCAAGGATAAGGGAAGAGGGAAAAGGTAATAAAGAAACTTGAAGGGAAAACCTATCTATGATGTTGATACACTAAAAATATGACCTTCATCTACTTTACATGCACTGAGAAGATAAATAAGGATGTGAATCTAATTATACTACTCAAACAACAATCTCTGAGCATCGGTATTTTGTGTAGAGGCTTGGGCTTTTTGAAATATCTAAGGTAATTATTCAGTAGGTCTATCAAATAAACTAGATAGAGCTTGCACTTTCCATATAAACAAGATGATAGAGCACACTATGTGACCTACAAGGATGAGATTAACACTTGAAAATAGGTATAATGGAAAGGATAAGATGAGAGGAAGCCTTATTTATCACTTTCATCTCCCAATAAACCATGAAAATATACTAAAACATAAGCTTTTAAGGAGGTATGAATTTTATCTTATTCATCAAAAGGGGCAAAATACAGATGTTCTCTGAACATGGAAAAATTGATCATTACAATGGCTTAAAAGCTTATATATATAGAATAAAGGATAAGAGAGAAGAGGGACTTGTGTGTTAGAGTGGGGAACTAAGAGAATAAGTTACCAATAATTGTAGATCCCTCCTTGTTGTTCTTGAGCTCCTCAACATTGAAAGCATGTAACTACTTTGATCATGAGATCAGCCATCTAAAATCACCACAAATCTCTTCAAGCCCCTCATGCATTCAAGTCCCTTCTTTAATAACTGACAAAGTCATGTTAAAGATAGTTTCATGTCCCTACCAAGTGTGAATGATTTGATCCTTGCATTTAAAACTTCATGTTCCTTACTACAGTCTTGGACTATAAATCTTCTATTCTTGTAGGTTTGTGCTCCACATAGATGCATCTAATTGATCTTGGGTCACTTTTCATGTTTTGTATGTGAGTTTTAGACCACATCATTAGAGTTAAAAGGAGAAATCCTCATCCTTATCTGCTAATTGGCTGTTGAAATCCTATTGATGGCCATTTTTGGTCCACATACTCAAGCTCTTGCATTTTTCTAAAGTACTATTTCAAAGAGGCCAAAGGCATTTTCAAATTCTAATGGTCCATTCAAAGGTATATAAAAGGTACTTTTCCTTCACAATGGACCTTTTCATTTTTTTTGAAAGGTACTTTTCCTTCACAAAGGGCTAAAACTTTTTTTTGAAAGATCATTTTCACAAATTTGGAGGGGTATTTTCAAATTTCTAAAAGGGTCTTCTTTTTGAAAGGTCTAAAAAATTAAGCCAAAGGGTGATTTTTGATTATTTCAAAGGGATTTTTCAAATTTTTGAAGCATAAAAAAAGGGGTCACTTTCAAGAAAGCTGAAGGGAACCTCCCTTCCAGAAAGGGGCATTTTCATAAAGTCTGAAGACATGAATTCCTTTAGACAAATTGTTTGAAAGAATTGTTCAAAGAAAAAAGTTCAAAAAAATAGCCATTTGAATTTGAAATCTTGAGATGTTATTACAGATGTTAAATATTGGTCTCATCAAGTAGTCATTTGCATTGAAATGAGGTCAAAGGGAGTCAACAATCCCAAGGATGAAAGTGTGCATGAAAAGTGTTAAGGATGCATTCAATTGACAAGATATTGATGACTCCTAGGCATCCATGTTAGGTATATTGATGGTGAAAATTAAGGATCTAAGTCAGTTTCTAATTAACAATCAAAATAAAAGAAATCCCAAGTGACTAGTATGATCTAGCAGGTGTGAATTAATTGAGAGGATCTCATCCTTTGACATGGCCATCATCTCTGACAAATATCCACTCAATTTAGAGGTAGCATGACTTAGTCTAAATTAAATGTGATGGGGATTTTATACTTATATGTGTAAGACAAGTGACGGATGGTGTGGAAGTGAAAGATGAAGATGAGGTGATTAAAGAATGTAACTCAAGCATTAAAGAAGTTCCTAGATTTTTCCTTTTTAGTGGATCATGACATCATCATCCTCAACAAGTTCTTATATTCTAGTGTGTTTCTCAACCAGTGAGAGGGATTGAATACTATTGGAGATAATGGTGGTTAATTTTTTGAAGAAGAATTAGTCCTAATTAACCCAAATGTGGGTGAGAATTCATGGAGGGTGGTTGGATCTCATTTATTGAATTATGTTTACTTACCTCTTCTCTTTTTCTTCTTCCATTTTTATATATATCTCCATTGGCTCCCCCATAAAAAATATATCCTCATTTGAAAAGGAAAAACCTTGTAAAAATTTGTAAGAAAAACCTTTTGAAGCAATAAAGATTAATTTTTAGCTATCTCTTGCCTAAAAATTATGTTTAATAACCTTGTGCATGATGGCCTTGTGAAGAAGTGTTCTTCCATGTCCATTGTCCTTATTTTTCACATATTTTTAGGTGTTTTCAAGTTAGTTTTAGGTCTAAAATTGAGATCTTTCTTCTATTAATAGACGTTTGGTGTGGATTTTTAAATTCCTCTTTGATTCATGTATGGTTTAGTGAACCTAGTTTATGAAACACGTATGCAAATTAATTGGTTGTGAGGTTGTGTGAGGAAGAATTATCTTAGGATGAATTAGTGTTTATTTCATGCTTATGTGGATCACTCTCTATTTGTTGCATCAACTCCCTTATATTATATTTCCTTTTTATGTTATCTTCCTATCCCTTTTCCTTATTCAATAATAGATTTTAGCATGGGAAACAAGAGCTGAGGTGAAGCATCTAAGGAACTAGCCTCATAAAAATCCTAGAGGTTCAACCTCACTATAAGATACCCATAGCTTGATATTATCCTAATGATTTTATCTAGGAGTGAAAGAGCTTAATAAACTCTCCCATGAGGGTACAATTCTATGCTACAACCATTTTTAGCATGCCTGGTGGGACCACTTTTGAAGATTGGTCAAGTTTGATGCTAGTTTTATCAATTTACAGTGGTTGTAGCTTTCATCTTTCAGTATCTGGTGACTCCAAAGAACATTCAATAATTTAGTGGTAGAACAATAGCTATCTTTCATGCCAAAGGTGACTACAAGATCAACTTCTAGAGTTATTCCTTTTGAATTTATTGAATTACCTTAAAACTTAGCAATAAGGTTAAGGTTTGCCCATACTCACCCATACATAGAAAATTATTTTCCTAAATCAATTATGAGGTATACCTATGCAATAAGATCTTTGTTAGCCCCTCTTTCTACCATGATTCTCCAAAGAGATTTTTTAGGTTTCAATGGCCAAAGTACTTTGAATTTACCATAATATGATCCTATACTAGTAACAACCCTAAAAAACATCCCATATTTCATAGGAGATCAAGTTATAACTCCTACTAAACACATCATAGATATAGCCAATTTCTATAATATCCATAATGTCACAGTAGAAAATGTATTTATCATACTATTAACTATATCCTTTAAAGGAAAGGCTTTAGATTGGTATAGAGGTTTAACTCCTAACTCTATTCAATCATGGGATCAGCTAGGAATAGCCTTATGTAAGAGATTTGTAGACAAGAGTGATTGTTTGTCACTAGTAGAATAGTTGACCACAATTAAGAGAGCTCCTCATGAAGTTATGCAAGACTTCAACACAAGATTCCAAAAATCTTTGGATAGAATTATAGCCGCTATTAGACCATCCCCTGACTTTGCATTTTTATACTATTTGAAGGTTCTAAATAGTGACATAGTATTAATAATCTAATCCTTGGTTGGAGATATATTACCATGCTTTTGAGGTGGCTATCAAAGCTAAAAATTATCTAGTTCAGGCTGACAAGCTTACTTCTAAGCCCCCAATGCCTTTTTCCCCTGAGATTAGACTACCTCCTATAGTTTCTACCCCACTTGATATTAATATTCTAACTCCAACAATTATTGTTATACCTTCACCTAAGCAAGAAAATCCATCCACTAATGGATTGAGTGATTTCCAAGAGCAAAGAAACTACCTAGAACTTAAATGCATGCTCCAATCCTTGAAAAATGATGTACTAAATGTAAAAATGTAAGATTAGCTCAATAAACCTTATCATGCTCCATATCAGCCTCAACAATAGTCTTATCAAGCAAATAGGCCACCCTATAAAGGAAATTTCCAAGGACAAGGTCAAGGATAGAGGCAGCCTAACTATGCTAGACAAAACAACTATAATCCAAATATTGTAGGCTCTTCCAATTCCTTGGTTCCTATTCAAAACAATATGGCTCAAGAGGCTAAAGGGACAATTCCTTGAAATCAATATTTTGGGTAATCTATTGCCCCAAATAGTGGTTCTAACCAAGAATTCAATGACTAATGGAATCAAGTTGTTGCTTATCAATACAATCAAGCTCTTATGGCTCAAAACATGGAGATCCCCACAATGAAAAAGCTAGAGTAGTCTCCACAAGAACAAGGATTATATCAGGTACCAAACCAACCAAATGCTACAATGGTCATTAGTGAGCAAGAAGAGTGTTATGCATCCAATTAGCAAGCCATCTCCAATCAAAATCACATCTCAGTGGAAGTAAATATAAGATTCAAAATAAGGAATATGGGTGACAACTCAGGAGCATTCAAGGAACCTCCTACCACCACTCCTTCATTTTCTAAGACTAAGATTTTATTGTCACTCCAAAGGTCTTAACACCTCCATAAATCTCACATATTCAACAAATAAAAATAGTGGCTCCCAAAGCACAAGTAAAGGTTAGTAATACACCAATCAACATTGTTGAACAAATGAATAAATCCAATGTGAGTGTGTCAATATGGGACATGTTTTGCATGCCTGATCAAGTGGACTTCCTTCAATAAGGTTTATCCAAGATAGATGTTAAAAAAACTATAGATAAATAATCAAATAAATAAATTGAGGTCCTTACCAATTCAACCCAAGCTCCTTTAGGAGAAAGGTAAAGTAAGGTGGTTAAACCTCCTCCATTCTACATTTCATTAATCATTGGTGATTACTTGGTACATAATTTCTTGGTAGATAGTGGAGATAGCACTTTGGTAATGCCAAAGTCCAGAGGTAATCAGTTGAACCTCAAATATGAGCTACATACCAAGGGAGTTCTACAAATTGATAATTCTTCTACAAAGCCATCTGGTATCATCGAGGATTTAAATATGACCCTACATGCTTGTCTTAGTGTCTTAGTGGCTCAAGATGTGTTAATCCTTGATGTAACTTCTCACTTTGTGTTATGCCTATCTAGATAATTTAAAGCAAAAATTAGGGGTTATCTAGTAGTAGATTGTTCCTACATGGCATTCAAAACAAGGTATGGGACTAAGGTATCAATCAAGGGTGCGCTCATGGCATAATTTCACATTGAACTGCATCAGCCAAATAACATAAATATAAATTTTACTATCGTTGATAAAGATGAATTTACAATTAGTCAAGAACTAAATAATTATCCTAAGGAGATTCCAAACTTGTTCTTGGATGAGCTATAGGGGATAATCAATTTCTCAACCCTTTGGAAGTTGTTTAAGAAAGAGACATGAGTGTCTATTTGCTACATGAAGAAAACCAAATCATGCCTTCCCTCATTAGACATAAAGAAGACCTAAATGGTATGTAGAAGTTGTTCTTTGATGGTTCAACAAGCAAAAATGAAATAGGTGCAAGGGCAATGTTGGTTTCCCCTTTAGGTAATAAGCATTTATCTTCCTATAGGTTCCATTTTAGTTGATCTTCTAATGTAGTAGAATATGAAGTCTTGATCTATGGTCTCTAATGGGCCAATAAAAGAGGAATGAAAATGTTGCAAGCATATCAAAATAATGAGATTATAGTGAACCAAGTCAAAGACTTGAACATTACAAAGAATCCTTTTATGAGGTCTTACAAAAATAGAGTGTGAGACCTAACTAAAGATTTTGAAGCCTTCAACATCCAAGCTATACCAAGGAACTAGAATCAACATGTTGATAGGTTAGAAACTATGGGAGCCTAGTTTGATATTCCAAGTTAAAAGAGGCCAAGTTTTAGCCACATATCAAGGTAGTGGTGAGGCCATTAGTGCTAGATAATAAAGTCCATTGGCATGATTTTGAAAATGACAAACAAATTGCTTGATTCTTGTAGTAAGAATTAGATTTTTCCTCAATGAACTAAGGTAAATTTCAACATCAATATGAGGATCAAATTGTTCAACTAAGGTCTAACAAACTTCCTAAAGGACTAGTTAAAGTTGAGGGCCTTTTCCATGAGGGAAACCATATGAGAACAAAAAAGGTGGTAATGTCAACCAATGAAGAAAACTATAAGAGAGTCCTCATTTTCAAAGATAAACTTCTCAAGCTTGAGAATGTAAGTAACAAGGCTGAGAGGCATGCTTTCATATCACTCTACTAGGAATACACATACATCTTTACTTAGGAATACAATTATCTAAAAGGTTTTGATCCAAAGTTAGCCCAACATACTATAGAGATGGAGGCTAATGCTAAGCCTATGAGGAAAAATCAAAGGTCCATTAACCCCAAAATTGAAGAGCTAATGAGGAGAGAGATAACCAAGTTAATTAAATCCAAGATTATCTTTCCTATCAAACACTCATCATGGATAGCCAATTTGGTGCCTATAAGGAAAAAGAGTGGGGAGATTAGGTTGTGTGTTGAATTTAGAGATTTGAATAAGGTCTCCTTGAAGGACTATTACCCTCTACCATCCATGGAAAAACTTCTTCAAATAATTTCAAGTTCAAAACATTTTTCTCTTTTGGATGGGTACTCGAGATACAACCAAGTACTTGTAAGGGAAGAAGATCAATACAAGACTACCTTCACCACCAAATGGGGAATGTATGCATACCAAAAGATGTCTTTTGTCTTATCAAATGCTGGGACCACTTTTCAAAGAGTAATAGACATGGATTTCCAAGGGATAATAAATCAAATGGTGTTGGTATACTTAGATGATATCATACTTTTCTCTAATGATGCCAATGAACACATGGACCATTTAAGATTGATTTTTGAGAGATACAGAGAATATGGGATCTCATTGAATCCTAAGAAGTGTGTATTTACCATTCATGAGGTGAAAATCTTAGGAAACATTATCTCAAAATAAGGATTAGATATTGATCCTGATAGAATAAGTGCCATCTTGGCCTTATCCTTACCCAAGCATAAGAAGGGACTCTAAAGTTTCCTTAGGAAAATAAACTTTATGAGAAGATTTATACCTAGTTTTGAAAACTTAGTCAAGCCCACCAATGTTATGCTAGAGAATAACCAAGTGTTTACTTGGTCAAATAAAGGTAAATCAACATTTGAGGCTATCAAGAAAGCCATTGCCCAAGCACCCACACTCATGAATCCTGATTTCTCAAGGGATTTCATATTATATGCTTTTTCTAATATTGATAATACATCAGCTATGTTAATAGGTGAGTGCCCTCAGGGTATGGACATGGAAAAAAGAAGGTATTTTAGAATTCAATCCATACCTTATGCATTGGTTTATGGGGTTTTATTTATAAAGGACCTCAATGGAGTGCTCCTAAGGTGCATAGATAATGACCAAGTGACCAAGCTTTTGGAGCAATTCCATGATGAACCTATAGGATGTCATTTTACACCTATAACCACAATAAAAAAGATAATGAAGGATGGTTATTACTGGTATAACCTCTTCAAAGATGAATATTCATGGGTAAGGAAGTGTTAAAAGTGTGATTTCTTTATGGGTAAGCAAATATTAACAACCCTTCTCAACCCAATTCAAGCAGAGTAACCCTTCATGCAATGGGGGATAGATTTAATAGGAATGATCAACCATCCATCAAGTATAAGATAGAAATGGGTGCTCACTATAATTGAATACTTTAATAGGTGGGTAGAAGCCATTGCATTGAAATAAGCTAATGAAGTTGTAGTCATAGACTTCTATGATAACATTTTGACAAGGTTTGGTGTTCCATCCACTATCATCTCTAATAATGCATTAGCATTCCTTGGTCTAAAAAAAGTGAATGGGATTTCAAGATGGGAATCTACCTCAAGACCACTTCCAATTATTATCCTCAAGGAAATGGACTGGCTGAGTCCATAAATAAGAATTTATTAAGAATCATTAGTAGAAATATGAAATAAAATTAGAGGGCATGGCACACCAAACTAAAGATAACTTTGTGGGCTGATAGGGTGACTCTTAAAGCTGCCATTAGAAATTCTCCATATGTCTTAGTATATGGAGGGGAGGCCAAGTTTCTCATTTCTCTAGATTTTCCTACATTAGAGTTAGCCCATCAGCTGGATTTGATGGAAGATGAGCCCATGAATGTGATATTGGTATAACTCATGGAGCTTGAATAAATAAGAGACCTTGCAATGAAAACACTAGAGTCACATCAAGCTCAAGTAAAAAAAGCTTTTGATAAGAGAGCCATAGTAAGGGATTTTAAGGAAGGGGACCTAGTCCTCAAGTGGGATTCAAATAAGGCCAAGCCAGGCAACCATACCAAATTTGATAGCTTGTGGAGTGGTATTTATTTGATCCATGGATGTAAATGACATAATGATTTTTAGCTAGCCCAACTAGATGGAGGGGTAATACCCATCCTAGTTAATGGGATTAATCTAAAGCCTCTTTATTATAAGAGTTTGTAGACATTATATATATTGTACATTATTTATAGTTTTTCTTGTTTTCTCCTAAGTGCCTTATGCACATCTTTTTAGTTGCATGTTTCCCTTCCCTAAGTGCCTTGGACATAGTGTTTATTTTTTTCTTGTTGTCCTTGTTACTTCAAGAGGAAGTTTTAGAAAGGGTCATCCTTGTATCCAATTTTATACCAACTCAGTTGTAGAGGCTAACGACTCCATGCCTAATAGACTAGGCAAGGAAAGCTGTCTAGGTTCTCAAGTGTAGCAGGCATGCTTCCCTGCAAGTCACTAGAAATGTTAGCCATTTTTGGCCCACATATTGAAGCTCTTACATTTTTTCTAAAGGGATATTTCAAATAGGCCAAAGGCATTTCAAATTCCAATGGTCCATAAAGGAATCCAAAAGGTACTTTTCCTTTGCAATTAACTTTTTCATTTTTTTCAAAAGGTACTTTTCCTTCACAAAGGGCCAATTTCTTTTCCAAAAGATCATTTTCACAAAGTTGGAGGGGAATTTTCAAATTTTTGAAGGGGTTTTATTTTTGAAAGGTCCAAAAATATAATCCAAAGGGTGATTTTCAATTCTTTCAAAGGGCTTTTTCAAAATTTTGAAGGATAAAAAAAGGGGTCACTTTCAAGAAATCTGAAGGGCACCTCCCTTTCAAAAAGAAGCATTTTATTAAAGTCTGAAGACATGAATTCCTTCAAAAAAATTGTTTTAAGGAATTATTCAAAGTAAAAAGTTCAAAAAAATAGTTGTTTAAATTTGAATCCTGAGACATTCCCATAGACATCAAAGATGGGTCTCATCAAGTAGCCATTTGCATTTAAAAGAGGTCAAAGGGAGTCAGTGAATCTCAAGGGTGAAAGTATACATGACAAGTGTCTAGGATGAACTCAAATGGAAAGTGATTGATTACTTATAGGCATCCATGTTAGGTAGATTGATGGCATGAATCAAAGATCTGAGTTAGTTTCTAATGACCAATAAAAAATAAAGGAAAGCCCAAGTGACTGTCAGGAGTTGGTAGGTGAAAATTAATGGAGAGGCTCTCATCCTTTGACATGGCCATCATATTAAAAAAAACAACCACTCAATTCAAAGGTAGCATTACTTAGTCCAAAATTTAAAGTTATGGGGATTTTGTCCTTATACATGTAAGACAAATGAAGGATGGCATGGAAGTAAAAGATGAAGATCAGGGGATTAGAGAAGGTAGCTAGAGCATTAAAGATGTTCTTGGACTTTTATTTTTTATTGGATCATGACATCATCATCCTTAACAAGTTCTTATCCTCTAATGTGTTTCTCAACCAATGAGAGGGCTTGAATACTATTGGAGCTAATGGTGATTAATTTGTTGAAGAAGGATTAATCCTAATTAACCTATATGTGGGTGAGAATTCATGGAGGGTGGTTGGATCTCATTTATTAAATTTTGTTTACTTTTTTCTTCTCTTTTTCTTCTTTCCTTTTATATATATATCTCCATTAGCTCCCTCATAAAAAAATATGTCCTCATTTTACAAGGAAAAACCTTGTCAAAATTTGTAAGAAATACCTTTTGAAGCAACAAAGATCAATTTTTACCTATTTCTTCCCTAAAAATTATGTTTAACAAGCTTGTGCATGATGGCCTTATGAAGAAGTGCTCTTCCATGTCCATTATCCTTTTTTATTGCCTATTTTTAGGTGTTTTCAAGTTAGTTGTAGGTCTAAACTTGAGCTCTTTATTTCATTAATTTATGCTTGGTGTGGATTTTGAAATTACTCTTTGATTCATGTTTGGTTTAGTGAGCCTAGTTTATGAAACATTTATGCAAATTAATTGGTTATGAGGATGTGTGAGAAAGAATTATCTTATGCTGAATTAGTGTTTATTTCATGCTTATGTGGATCACTCTCTATTTTGTGCATCACCTCCCTTAGCTTAGATTTCCTTTTTATGTTATCCTCATATCCCTTTTCCTTAGTCAACAATATATTCTAGTGTGGGATATAAGAGCTAAAGTGAAGAATCTGAGGAACTAGCCTCATAAAATCCTAGAGGTTTAACCTCACTACAAGATACCCACAACTTAAGGTTGTCCCAATGCTTATAGCTAGGAGTGAGAGAGCCTAATAAACTCTCCCATAAGGGTGAAATTCTATGCTCGTCTATTGATTTCCTTGCTAGATCTTGAAAAGTATTAAGCTCATGGAAATCTTGATGAACCTTTTGAAAACTTGACCAAAGGTAATGGCTACTTACAGGGGCTCAAACTTGATGTTTGTAGATGCATCATTAATTCTTTTAGAATTTTGTTTTTAGCCACTTCTTTGGACTTCTCTTTTTTTGGGCAATTTATCTGAAAGAATTTCTCTAAACTTTCTTTTATTTTAGCAATAATTATTTTAGGGTTTTGTTTCAGCATTTTTTTTGAAAGAATTTTTTTTGGCATTTTCTCTGGCCTATTCCTTTTGAATAATTTATTTGAATTTTTTACCCAAAATAATTTATTTGACCTTTCTTTGGGATTTTCATTCAAAGGAATTTATTTTAGGGTTTTCTTTTGAAACTTATTTCCATAGACAATTCTCTCAAAAGAATTCATTCATTTTCTTTTGGATAGTTTATCCATGGCTTATTGCTTCAAAAATTTTGCCTTGAAATAATTCATTCAGAATTCTCTTCTAAAATGGACCTTCAAATTTCTAAAAGTGCCCATTTGCCTTTTGAAATGTCCCTTCAAATTTTTTGAAAAGGACCTTTGGAATTCTTGAAATGGTATTTTAGAAATGGTCTTTTAGAAATTTTGAAATGTATTTGCCCTTTTTGAAAAGAACCCTTCAAAATTCCTTAAATGAACCCTTCTTTCAATAAAAGTGCCCTTCAAAAAAGTTGTTTCAGATAAAATGTCTAAAAAAAACCCTTCAGAAAGATATCCTTCAAGAAAATTACTTTGAACAAAATATCTAAAATAATTCCCAACACTTAGACAAAAAACCCAAAAATAAAACCTCTGAAAGAATAAACACTTGGTGAAAAAGAGTCCCAAAATAAAATAAACTTGTATTTTTGCTTCATCAGTTTCCTTGAAAAACTTGCTCCTTTCACTACTCTAATCAACATCAATACTTTCCTGCAAAGAATAAGACAAGTGAAAGAAAAGAAATTAAATCACCTAAACAACCTTAAGACCTATTAACCATGGATTATTTAAGGACTTTTTGGGATCAATTACTAACTCACAAGATAAAATGGCATGGTATGCCAAGTTTCAAATGATAAGGGTGGCAATTTGACCTATGGGGTCAAAATTGTCAACATTTTGGTGACTCAACTGGGAAGCATGCTTGTTATGCTTGAGAACCAAACCATATGCATGGCATTTGGACTCACAAAGCAATTAAAAGTTTGATCCATGACTATAAATACAAATTTTGATTTGAAATAAGATAGCTTAATAATCCAAAACAAGAAGGGAAACACATAAAGCAGGGAAAACTAACCAAACAAAGCAAAAGTGCAAACAAAACACTTATTTAGGACAAAACAAAAATAACTAATGTGATTAAACATCACTTGGAGGAAAAAAATCTAACTAAATATGTACAAGGAACTTATCCCTTAGTAGCAATGTTTTAAATGTATCCCATTGACTGGGATTGGAAGATCCTCACCATCCATCTTTACAAGTTGGAAAGCATTGTGAGATTTGTAGCTAGAGATTGTGTATGGGCCACTCCAAAGGGAGTCAAACTTTGTGTGCCTTCTTGTTTTATATCTATCCTCATCCCACTTGAGGACCAAATCTCCTTCTTTAAAACTTTGTGAAGAAGCTCCTTTGTCAAAATATCTCTTCACTTGTGCTTGATGAATTTTCATGGCTAGCATGGATTGATTTCTTACTTATTTCAACTCCATAAGCTTAGAATACTTGATCTCCATAGGATAATTATCCAACAAATCAAGTTTATACATTATTTTTAAAGCAAGAAACTCAAGAGAAATGGGTAACATTTTTTCCTTACCATATAACAACTTGTATGGAGAGTTGGTTATTGATATTTTGTAGGTGATCCTATCAACCCACAGAGCTAACTTCAACCTAAGATGCCATGACCTTTGATTTTCTTCAATAGTCCTTCTTATGATCCTCAATAGGTTCTTATTCATATATTCAAAAAGGCTATTGCCTTGTGGATAATAGTTTGATGAAGTGTTAAGATAAATCCCATGTTGGACAACCCATTGGATAATCCTAGTTTCCAAAAAATTCATTGCATTATCAGAAATAATAGTTGAAAGAACTCCAAATCTAGTAAGCAAACCTTCATATAAATTTAGAACATTGATTTCATTTATTTCTTTTAATGCCATTGCCTCTATTTAACACGTGAAGTAATCAGTAGCAGTTAGAATTCATTTATGTCCTAAACTTGAAGGAGGATTTATGAGACTAATAAATTCTAATTCCTATTGGACAAAAGGATGATCCATCACAATTGGTTGAAGAGGTAAGGCTACAAGTTTCACTTTTACTACAAACACAACACACTATTTGTACTTCCTCAAATATACTAGGCCAGTAGTGCCCACCTCTCATGATCTTAAGGGTTGTAGTTCGTGTGGAAAAATATCCTCCACCATGTCCATCATGGAATCCTTTAATAAATCTCTGAGTTTGGCTTGGATTAATAGACCTTAGTAACATACCATTGATATCTTTCTTGAATAAAACACTATCAATAAGAAAGAATGGAATTGATTGCAACCTAAAATATCTTCTTTTTGAAGAAATTAGATGAGAGGAATAAATTACATATTGGATATAACTTACCAAGTCATGAAACCAACTGGAAGGTGAGGTATGACCATCTACAAACTCTTCATCATTTGACACCAAAACAACCTCATTAATCCCCTGCAAGTTTTGAGCTAGATGCTTACAAAGTCCTTTATCTCTAATCAGCTTTGTGACCTTAATTTCCACATAATACTCCATTACCCTGGTTATCTAACCAACTCTCTTCTCATTTATATATTTGTTTAAAATGAACTCTTTGATGCTTGGATGAGAAACCATTAGGTGTATCTTATTGTTAGACAACAACTATCTAAAATTTTGAGAGATTATAACTAAAAGTACAAGTTTTTCAACAAAAGAATACCTTATTTCATAATCTTCCAAGAATTGACTAAATAAGGATATTGGTTTCTCCAAAGCTTCATGATTTTGTTTCATAAGAATGCTTGAAATGGTATCCATGTCAGCATATGTGTACAAAATGAAATCCTTTGTGAAAACTAGATTTATAAGTATAGGAGCTCTAGCTATGGCCTTTTTAATCTCCTTAAAACTCTTTACTCCTTTAGACCAACTAAACTCTAATTCTTCTTAAGCATGGTTGTAAGTGGCTTAGCTAAAATGGTGAAATTTTAAATATATCTCCTTATGAAATTGATTTTCCCAAAGAAGCTTTGCAAAACCTTTTTGTGCTTAGGAAAGGAGAGTACAAGAATAGAGTCTACCCTTTTAGGATCTATGCTCAAACCATACTTTGAAACCATATGTCCAAGAATATTACCTTCATGAACTGTGAAGACATACTTTTTAGGATTTAGAGATACCCCAAATTGCCTACACCTTTTTAATAATTGATTGAGATGAACCATGTGATCACTTGCACTATTTGAAAACACTATTATATCATCTAAGTAAACAAGTACAAACTTGTTAAGAAGGCCTGAGAATTCCATATCCATGGATTTTTGAAAGGTTTATCTAGCATTAGATAAGTTAAAGGATATTCTTCTATATGTAAATGCCCCCCACTTGGTTGTGAAGGCTATCTTAAATTGGTCCTCTTCCTTAACCAAAATTTGATTATATCCACTATATCCATACAATAAATAAAACCTCTCTGAACCTACAACCAACTGTAAAATTTGTTCCATTGATGGTAATGGATAGTGATCTTTAAGTGAAGCTTTGTTCAAATCATATAATTCAACACAAAATATAATCTCACTATTCTTCTACCATACCAAAACAATATTTGCCACCCAAGTTGAGTGTTTGATCAAAAATATAATAGTTGACTCTATGAGCTTGTAAAGCTCAGTTGTCATTAAAGGCTCAAGCCTACGATTGATGGGCTTTTGCCTTTATCTCACTAGTTTAGTCTTAGCCTCTAACTCGATAGTGTGTTGATATAGACTTGGGTCAAATCCCTTGAGATCACTATATTGACATGAAAACACATCAGTAAAACATATACGTAACTCAATGAAAGCTTCCTTTTGTGAAGGAGTGCATACCTTATCCAAGTTTAAATTCTTACTAGCTATAATCTCTACATTGGAATAGTGCTCTTATTTTGTTGACAAGGATGACTTTTCCTTCCTTAAATCATCATCACCACTGAAAATGTTCTCAAGTGTGACCAATCCCTTAGGTGACTTATTTGTTTTTAGTTGCACATTCTAATCACAAAACTACTACAAGTACTTTGATTGGTTTCTTGATGAAAACTCAACCTCTTCTTATAAGATTCTCATAATTTGATTGGAATCTTTGAATACTTACCAATTATCATGATTATCTAGAATAGAAGGCCTTAAAACCAATTTTATGTGACTAAATTTTATTAATTTTTATATTAGCTAGGATACTAAATTGTGCCCCAATGGCAACCAACCTATCTACATGTTTATTCTCACCTCTTGGTATTGCTTGAATGTTAAATGCTTATAATATTTAATAATTTTTTTTTCATATATTCAAACCTCTTACTTGGTGAACTATAAGTTCACTATCACCAAAAACTTGAAAAGTATTGATTTTCATCTTCCTAGCCCACTACAAACTATGAACTAGTACAACATACTCTATAACATTATTTGAAAAACCAAACTAAAACTTAATATTAGAGAAATACCTTTGATTTATTTGAGAAACTAGTATCATTTTAGCCCTGATACCATGTTTATTCCTTGATCCATCAAAGTATAATTGCCACAAACCTTCACTAGACTCATCATCCTTAACCATGGTTGGAATTGGTGCATCATTCTCATGAAGGAAATACACACCAAGTCATTATTATTTAATTAGCTTATAAGGATCATGATAATTAAAATTAGAATCCCAATCATCTAGAAAAAAATCTAGAACTCCATCCAAAGGTGAACCATTTTCTAATCCACTAGTTTCTAGTACATCATCCAAGATGATACAACTAGTGTTCACAACACTTGGCATATATGGATCCATATGGAAATGTGAAATAGGTTCATAATGAATTATAATCTTGGTACCATAACTAGTTATGAACATTAAATAATTATTATTATCTGATAAATATCACCTAATATTTGAGGTAAATTCCCTTGAAAGGCATATAACAAAGGAGGCAAGTCTACCATGACAACATCTTGGTGAATAGTAACATTGGGAAAAGAATGCAATGTAAATTTCAGATATTTGATGATGCCTACTATATTTTTTAGTGACCCATATAATTTAAATACCCCCTTAGTTTTTATCTCATAAACAAGGCTGAGCTTATCTTCAATCTATTTAGGTATGATTGTACTACTAGCTCCATTATCCACCATATAGTTATGAGCCAAAGTATCACCCACTATCAAAGAAAGGTAGAAATGAGGATTTTTATTTGATTTTACCTCATTTTTTTATACATTTACCATATTATTTAATTGATGTACTTATTTCTTAGTTGACTGATCTAAATTAGTTAAGACAACACCTTCTTCCTTAACTAGTTTTGGAGACAATTTGAGAGCTTAAATCTCTTAGATGAGCATATCCTTTTGTCCTAGAATTGAAATATAATCCCACATGATAATTATGATATTATACTTCTTCATTTGATCCACTATGTTGAAATAAGACCCACCAACCTTTGGTTGCACTTTCTAAAGCATTGGTTGCTCACAATTTAGAGGTATTTTATGAACTTTACTAACCTCTAAATTCTAATTTTTTTGAGTCATAGGGGTAGTAAGTTGCTTTATTGTACTCTTTGAAACAAAATTAGGAGTACTTAAAGAATTTTTAATTGCTTGAGCCTCATCAATGGATCTTATTTTAGCTCTAGTTACAGCTGCAACTTGACCACTTGTATTGTTAAAATCAATACCTGAAGTAAAGATAACATGATCATCCATTTTCTAATTCACATTAATGGCATCAGGATGCCTTTAAACTTGTTTAGTTTTTCCTTATGATTCTATACCTGTATCTTGGTACTAACCTCCTTGAAAAGAAAACTCTTCTTGTGTCATTTGTGGCATAGTGATGTTTTGTGATACTAAGGCTTGGTTTTGAGCATCATTAGGATTTGAGATATACCAACCTAAATATTGAATAATTTTTTTTTATGGTGGGATGGGAATAATTGATTTTGAAGTATAAGGAGCATTAGGATCTAGGGAAGCATATGGCTTAGCTGGAGTTATGGCTCCTTGTGCTTGGTAAGGTGGTGTATTCTCTCTGAAACCTTGATAAAGAGGCCTTTGATCTCTAAAGATCTGGTAGGTAGTCTAATTTTATTTTTGATAAGGATTATTAGCCTAAAATCATTTCCTCTTTAGTTTTACTATTTCATTCTCAAAAGAATGTAACAAGATTTTTAACTCTCCTATCTCACTAGCTTAACTAATAAGTGCTACAATTTGAGCATGGGGGGATGGAATAGGAGATAAGGATGGAATTTGAGGAATTTGAGGGGTTGGAATAGACATATATTCTAGGAATATAGGCATTGGAGGTCTTGAATAAATCTTACTAGCTTGTATCAAACTATTCTCTACCTTATTACAACCTCATAAGCATTTGGCATAATAGTACCACCCATTGACTGTATCATCACACTAATATCAAAGTTAAGGGTTTTTTTAAAATATATGAATTCATATCAATGGATTTGCCTAATAAACATAGGTATCTTAGTCCATATATTTTGGAATTTGAGATTAAAATTAGACATGAACTCGTGAGGAGCTCTCTTTATGGTAGTTAATTATTAAACCAAAGAGAGGTGATCAGATTTGTCCTCATATTACTTGACTAAGGCTACACCTAGTTCATCCCAGGTAGAAATGGAATTTAGTGGGATTTTTCTATACCACTACAATGTTTTTCCTTTGAAATAATCAACAAGTAATCTAGTAACAACATTATATTGAACAACATTATGGACTAGACAAAGATTAACTAAATCCTAGATGTACTTGATAGGGGTTGTTTAATTTTATCTTGAGAATAATGGGATAATATTGAGGGAAGATATAATAATGTCATAAAATTGGGCTAAAATTAGTGGGCTAACTTTATTAAATATAACAAACACCTAGTTTCTAATAGCCATTTAGATAGTGGGGATTATAGTGATTATAATAGTAGGATAACTAGAAGACAAATATTGTTTTTTTGGATATGGATTTATCCTACTAAAACTTGATATCTTATATGATGTATAAGGAAATTCAATAAATTCAAAAGGAATATCTTTACTAGCTAACCTTGTGATAATCTTTGGCATGAAAGAAATGCCTAAATGATGCTATGAAATTTGCAACTTAAAGAATATTTAGCTTATGATGAAGATGGATATTATACTTTGATAAAAATAATTCTCCTCAACTCCAAAATTTAGCTATACCCAAGAGTAAATTTCCTAATAGGTATGACAAAAATTATTGTCGATCAAACTTGCACCCTTGTGAAGGTAGTTTTAGGCTTTCACAGTCTACTAAAACATGGAAACAATCATAGGCTATGGGTGGCCTAATCAATGGATTAAATATCTAGATTATAAAGGGATAGATCCCTTCAGTGTATCACTTAGGATCCCTAATCTATGCTACCAAATTTTGAGGAAAAGGGAAGAGGGAAAAGGTAAGAAAGAAACTTGAAGGGAAAACATATCTATGATGGTGATAAACCAAAAATATGACCTTCATCTACTTGACATGAATTGAGAAAATGAACAAGGATGTGAATCTCATTATGCTACTCAAATGGTAGCCTCTAAACATTAGTATTTCACATAGAGGTTTAGGCTTGTTGTATAATCTAAGGTAATTATTTAATAGGTCTATCAAAGACACTAGAGAGAGCTTGCACTTGCCATACAAACAAGATGATAGAGCACATTATGTGACCTAAAAGGATGAGATTAACACCTAAAAATAGGTATAATGGAAAGGATAAGATGAGAGGAATCCTTAGCTATCACTTTCATCTCCCAATTGATCATGAAAATAAACTTAAACATAAGCTTTTGAGGATGTATAAATTCTATCTTATTCATCAAAAGGGGCAAAATATAGATGTTCTCAAAACATGGAAAAATTGATCATTACAATGACTTGAAATCTTATATATATATATATATATATATATATATATATATATATATATAATAAAGGAAAAGAGAGAAGAGGGACTTGCATTTTAGATTGGGGAATTGAGAGAAGAAGTTACCAATAACTACAGATCCCTCCTTGTTCTTGAGCTCCTCAACATTTAAAGCATGCAACTGCTTTGATCATGAGATTAACCATCTAAAATCACCATAAATCTCCTTGAACCCCTCATGCATTCAAGTCACTTATTTAAAAATTGATAAATCCTTGAAGATAGCTGCATGTCCCTACAAAGTGTGAATGATTTGATCCTTTTATTTAAAACTTGGTATGCTCCTTATTATAGTGTTGGAATATAGATATTTTATTCCTACATGTTCACACTCTACTTAGATGCATCTAATTGAGCTTGGGTCACTTTTCATGTTCTATATGTGAGTTGTAAACCACATCATTAGAGTTAAAAGGAGAAATCCTCATCATTTTCTATTGATTGGCTATCAAAATCCTATTAGGATCCTTTTGAAAACTTGGCCTTTTCTCATCTGTTGATCTCCTTTCTATATCTTGACAAGTGTCAAGCTCACAAAAATCTTGATGAACCTTTTGAAAACTTGACCAAAGGCAACAACTACTTATAGGGACTCAAACTTAATGTTTATGGGCCCATCATTAATTCCTTTGGTCTTTTGTTTTTAGCCACTTCGTTAGACTTTTCTTTATTTCAGGAAATTTATCCAAAATAATTTCTCCAAAATTTCCTTTGTTTCAGTAATAATTCTTTTGAGATTTTGTTTCATCCTTTTTTCTACAATAATTTCTTTCGGCATTTTCTCTGGCCTATTCCTTCAGAAGAATTTATTCAAAAAATTTGCCCAAAATAATTTCCTTGACGAAATTTATCTTGGGCTTTTCTTCCAAAACTTATTTCTATGGACAATTATCTTAGAATAATTCATTCCTTTTCTTTTGGACAATTTTTCCATGGCTTATTGCTTTGGCATTTTTGCCTTGAAAGAATTCATTCAGACTTCTCTTTGAAAATAGACCTTCATATTTTGAAAATTCCCACTTTGCTTTTTAAAATGTCCCTTTAGAATTTTTTAAAATGACCCTTAAAACTTATTGAAATGGTATTTCAAAAATCTTGAAATGGCCTTTGCCCTTTTTGAAAAAAACCCTTCAAAATTCTTGAAATGAACCCTTTTATCTAGAAAAGTGCCCTTCAAAAAAATTGTTTCGGATAAAATGTCCAAAACAATCCCTTCAGAAAGATATCCTTCAGGAAAACTACTTCAGACAAAATGTCCAAAATAATTCTTGATACTTAGACAAAAACCCTGAAAACAAAATCTCTGAAAGAATAAACACTTAGTGACAAAGAGCCCTGAAATAAAATAAACTTTTACTTTTGCATCATCATTTTCCTTAAAAAACTTTCTCCTTTCACTGCTTTGATCAACATCAATACTTTCTTTCTTACAAATAAAAAGACAAGTGAAAGAAAAGACCCTAAATCACCTAAACAACATTAAGACCTATTAACCATGGATTCTTCAAGGAATTTTTAGGATCAATTACTGACTCACAAGACAAAATGGCATGGTATGTAAAGTTTTTAATGATAAGGGTGGCAATTTGACCTGTGGGGTCAAAATTGTCAATAGTTCCTAAATTAGTCTAACTTCAAAAGCTATTCCATAAGTGTGTATTAATGACCTCCAGGTGTGAGATAATTTTTAGATGTGGGTGTTGATCAGAATATGGTGTGTTGACTAAGTTTCTCTTAAAAATCTAGTGTTTTTGCTCATGATGGTAAGTTGTATTCCCTAAGGAGTTATAGTCTGAGGCTACTTAATAGGTTTAAATGGAAATGGGTTATCAAAAAGTGCCTCACAATCATTTGAATGTGTGTGGTGTCTTCCATGGATGAGGATTTATGAAAATGGAGGGCTAATTGGTAATTAGGTTTGTGTTGGAAATATTGTCATTGATGTCAAAGGTCTAGCATTATTGGTGATAAAGGCCCCATTACATTTAATGATGTTTTTAATAGTAATATCTTGGCTAATGTGTGTTAATATTTATTTAATATTAATGAATATATTTTTTGTTGTATAAAGTAAAAAGAAGGGCCCACAGAGAAGTCAAAGAGTCATGAGGTAAAGACAAAAGAAGAATGGGATGCATTTTCCCATGAAGAGTCAACTTGAGGAATTCCAAGAGTCACCAAGTGAAGACAAAAGAGGAAGGGCAAAATTTCTCATGAAGGGACACTTTGAGGAATATGAAAAGTCACCAAGATAAAGACAAAAGAGGAAAGGACACTTTTGCTTATGAAGGGTCACCATATGACTTTTCAAATGCAAGGATATGAAGGGTCATGCAAGTTTGGCACTATTTTCCATGAGGATTGAAGGGCCACAAAGGGTGAATTCTAAAGGTCATTTGGAAAGCTATAAATAAAGGCTTGAGAAGCCATTAAAATGATGAGACATAGAGTATGATTTTTAATTATAATATCTAGCTTAGAAGAGTAGAGGAGAGAGAGGAAAGAGATATTGTAATGTGTTATCATTTGTTGAGAAAGTAACATTGAGAGATAGTTATGTGGTAAACACAAAAGGGGTTAGTGCTCCTATGGGTTGGTGCTCTTGAATAGTTGTTGTGTTTATGCTCAAGCAAGGGGTTAGTGCTCTTATGGGTTGGTACTCATGAATAGTTTCTATGTTAGTGCTCAATAAAGGGGTTGGTGCTTCTATGGGTTGGTGCTCATGAATAGTTACTATGTTGGTGCTCAACAAAGGGGTTGGTGCTCCTGTGGGTTGGTGCTCATGAATATTTGTTGTGTTGGTGCTCAAAAAAAGTGTTGGTACTCTTGCAAGTTGGTGCTTGCAAATATTATAGTTTTAATTGGTGCTCATTCATATACTTCAGATTGTTCTCTATGGTTTTCCCACATTGGGTTTCCATGTTAAATTTGGTGTCTCTCTATCTTGTGTGGTGTTTATTATTTTATTTTTATTGCATATCTTGAATGTATGGTTAAATGGAATTTTATTAAGGAAAAGTTTATAAGATTTATGATATAATGATTCACCCCCCTCTTAGTATGTCCCATGCTTAACAATTGGTATCAGAGCAAGTTCCTTCTGAAAAAAATTAATAACTTGAAGGAAGATTAGGAAAGCATGGTGGCTAGATCATATGAAGGATTTTTTACAAATAAGTCACCTTTATTTGATTAAATGAATTATGTTTTTTGGAGTATAAGAATAAAGACTTATTGGATGGCCCTTAGATTTGACATATGGCAAGTAGTGGTGGAGGAATATGAAGAGCCACAGACACTTGTAACTACTCCAAAAAAAAAGAAGGCAAGTGAAAATAATGTTAAAACTTTAAATGATATTTTATGTGATTTATGTGAATCTAAATTTTTGTTAAAGTTATGTAATGTAAATCTACTCATGAAACTTGGGTAAAACTTGAGAATATTTACAAAGGTGATGTAAAGGTTCATCAAGCTAAGCTTTAGACTTTTAGAAGATAGTTTGAGAGTTTGAAGATGGAATAAGAAGAAGATATAGCAAGTTATCTTTTGTGAGTTGATCAAATAGTAAATTAGATTCAAGGTGTTATAGAAAAGTTAGAAGAGTCAACGGTGGTACAAAAAGTTTTGAGATCTCTACCAATGAGATATGATGCAAAGGTTTTGACAATCGAGGAGATGAAGAATTTAGCCAAGCTAAAGATGGATGAGCTTCATGGTATTCTCACGACATATGAGATGTGGACTGAACAAGATAAACCCTCAAAGAGAGAAGTAGCTTTTAAGACATCAAAAAAAGAGAAAGCTAAGATTCAAGAATCAAGTGATAGTTCTGGTGATGATGAAGATGACAATGGAGCTCTTTTCATTCACAAGCCAAAAAGGGGAACAAGTAAATATCAAGGAAAATTAACTTTTAAATGTTTTAACTATGGAAAGATTGGACATTTTTTAGCTAAATTCCCAAATAAGGGTAATGATGATAATGAAGAAGGAAAGTCTACATACAAGAAGAATTTCAAAGGTGAATTCAAGAAGGGATTTGAGAATAAGATCTTGTATTCTAAAGATCCTAGCTCAACTAAAGATAATGGAGTCAGTGATTTAGAAGAAGAGATTATATTCATGGCCATACATGAAGATGCCTCTGTAAGCAAAAGTATAGATCATCAAGAAGAAGAAAAAGATGAAGCCAAAGTGAATATGGAAGGAGAACTCATTTGTGCCTTAGAAGAGTTAGAAGCTGTTGAGAATAAGAATCAAAGATTGAAGTGCCAGATCAAGAAAAATGAAAAGGAGTGAAAGGAAATAATTGATGATCTAATAGCACACTTTGAAGAAGCTAAAAGGAATGAAAAATATCTAACTGCACAATTGCAAAAAGTAAGAAAATAATGTGAAAGGTATGTTATTAGAATTGCCTCTTGAAAAGAAGATATTGAGAAAGTAGTCAATGATAAAGTAGTTAGTGATTCAAAATTTGAGGATAGCACTAACATGTTAAATAAGATATTATAAAGATAAAAGGAAATATTAGATAAGGTAGGAATCAAATTTGAATATAAATAGAGATATGTTAAAGCTCTTACAAAATAGGAAACAAAAAGGGAATAAGTGAAGAATACAGAGGACATCTCAAACAAAGAAGGTTGGAGGGACTAAAGCTACAAAAGGCAATCAGGTCAGAGATACACAAATAGGTCCTATTTTTATGGTTACTATTTTTACTATAATGGATATGGTCATAATAAATTATAATGTCAAAAAAGAGCTAATAAAATTTTCATAAATAAGGAGAAGGAAAGTCATGTAGAGTCAAGCAGAAGCTACAACTCTTTTACTCCTCTATCAAGATTTCATGAAGAGGCCATAATATGTTACAAGTGAAATAATTTTGAACACATAGCCTGATATTATAAAAGCATGTTTGATTCAATCAACCAACTTTTCAAGGTTTCATTCATCAATAAGAAGGTTCAGACATGTTCATGGTAAAAGAAACAACCTAAAGATTCTATATTGGTTCAGATAGCTTTGCATGCAAGAAATAAAGATCAGCCATGGTTTGTGATAGTAGATGCTTGAGGCATATGATAGGATAAAAGAGTAAGTTTATAACTATAAATAAGATCAATGGTGGCACAGTGAAATTCAAAGATAAAACCACTACTAGGATAGCCAGAAAAGGTACTTTGAGTTTGGATAATGGTAGAACCAAGACTAAGAATGTATTGTATGTTAAATGTCTTAAGCATAATCTATTGAGTGTAAGTCAAATATGTGATCAAGGATACACATTAAAGTTTTATGTATAAGGCTGAGAGATTAGAAGAAAATATTCAAATGAGTTGATTATAGATGTTTAAAGGATAGGCAACAATTTATATGTATTATAAGATATCTTCACAAAGACATGATGAAAGGACACATTCAAGGATCTACAAGAGGAGTTGGGAGTAATTTATTTTACTTCTTGCCATTGAGGTTCAGCATCAATTGAGGGGGAGCTAAGTGTTAGCTCCAGGTAGGCCCTTTACCATTGATGTCAAAGGGGGATAATAATAGGTATAGGTATAAGTGCAGTAATAGGTACAGGGAATATGTACAAGTTACTACAGTAAGGGGGAGTTACTGTATGTTTTTTAGATGACAATATGTGTAGGTTTTAGGATGTGGTAGTTTCAGGTTGATGTTGCCATCAATGACAAAGGGGGAGATTGTTGGAAATATTATCATTGATGTCAAAGGTCTAACATTATTGGTGATAAAGGCCCCATTGCATTTAATGATGTTTTTACTAGTAATATCTTGGCTAATATGTGTTAATATTTATTTAATATTAATGAATATATTTTTGGTTTCATAAAGTCAAAAGAAGGGCCCATGCAGAAGTCAAAGAGTCATGAGGTAAAGACAAAAGAAGAATGGGATGCATTTTCCCATGAAGAGTCACCTTGAGGAATTCTAAGAGTCACCAAGTGAAGATAAAAGAGGAAGGGCACAATTTCTCATGAAGGGACACTTTGAGGAATATGAAAAGTCACCAAGATAAAGACAAAAGGGGAAAGGATGCTTTTGCTTATGAAGGGTCACCATATGACTTTTTAAATGCAAGGATACGAAGGGTCATGAAAGTTTGGTGCCATTTTTCATGAGGATTGAAAGGTACAAAGGGTGAAGGCCAAAGGTCATTTGGAAAGCTATAAATAAAGGCTTGAGAAGCCATTGAATATGGGAAATAGAGTATGATTTTTAATTATAATATCTAGCTTAAAAGAGTAGAGGAAAGAGAGGAAAGAGATATTGTAATGTGTTATCATTTATTGAGAAAGAAACATTGAGAGATAGTTGTGTGGTACACACAAAAGGGGTTGATTCTCCTATGGGTTAATGCTCATGAATAGTTGTCGTGTTGGTGCTCAGCAAAGGGGTTGGTGCTCTTGTGGGTTGGTTCTCATGAATAGTTGTTGTGTTGGTGCTCAGCAAAGGGGTTGGTACTCTTATGGGTTGGTGCTCATGAATAGTTGTTATGTTGGTACTCAAAAAAGGGGTTGGTGCTCCTGTGGGTTAGTGCTCATGAATAGTTATTGTGTTGGTGCTTAAAAAAGGTGTTGGTGCTCTTGCAAGTTAGTGCTTGTGAATATTGTAGTTTGAGTTGGTGCTCATTCGTATACTTGAGATTTTTCTCCATGGTTTTTCCCACATTGGTTTTCCATGTTAAATATGGTGTCTCCCTCTATCTTGTGTGGTGTTTATTATTTTAGTTTTATTTCATATCTTGAATGTATGGTTAAGTGGAATTTGATTAAGGGAAATTTTATAAGATTTATGATATACTGATTCACCCCCCTCTCAATATATCTTGTGCTTAACATTATGAAGGAGATATGGTGGAGAATAAGATTTGGATGATGGTTTTTAACATGCTTAAGGTGGGAAATGAGTGTAATTAAAATATAAAATTTCAAGTCTTGAATGTGTCTATACAAAAATATATGGGTGTTGTAAGGTTCAAGTAGGGCTACTAAGCCTCTGGGCAAGGCTAGTGAAAAAAAGAGTGATTTTTGGTCATTTTATCCAAATGAAAAATGTATGGTTGTTACCAAATGAGTTTTTTAGTTATTTTGTGCATCTTTCCTATTTTAATATTGGCTTGTTCATCTATTAATGATCATGGGGTTGGCTTGTGAGAGAAAATTTGAAGGCAAGTATGAAATTTCTTCATGGTTGGAGATGTTCTGAAGGTTCTCAAGGGGTGCCTAAGATTAGATGACATAGGGGAGTCCCTCTTAATGTTTTCAAGGTGATTTTAAGTATTTTTTGGTGTTCATGTATGTTTTGTCTTCATAAAACAAGGTATGATCAAAGAAGAGTGTATTCATGGAGCATACTTGAGAAGTTCAAGGTAAGAAGAGGTATGCTTAGTTTTAGGGGGAGTTTGTATCATCTGTCAAATGTGGTCCTTTCCTACTATTTGTCCTTGAAGTCTTTTTAGGTCCTCAATATTAGTTGGTGCCCACTTTGTCATTATGGTAAAGCGGGAGAACATGCTTGAAAAGAGAGAAAGAGTATGAGCATAAGCTTTGTGATTGGTGTTGACATAAATGACAAATGGGGATATTATTGGAGAGTTATAAATAGTGCCTCTAAGGTGGACAAGGATGTTGATGAGATGTTATGTGTGTTAAAATGACAATAATAAAGTGTGCTTCAATTTACTTCAGTGTTCTTGCATGGTTCTTTAGTGTTTGACTTAGTGAGGCATTTGATGGATGTTATTGATGGTGTGGTCATGTTGTAGAGATCTTATGGAGTGTTATGAGTATTTTTAAAGTGAAAGGAATTCATAAAAGTAGTCATATGAATGTTTAGGTTCTCCTAGTCATCTTGGTAGATAAGGCTAAGTAAGTACATTGATAACATTAACATTTACATGTGTAAAGGTATCAGGAGTAGTTTGGTATATAGATGGATTCCCTTATGAGAAGAGATAATGTGGTCTAAGTTTTATGACTTGACATGATGTATATCAAAATTTATGGTAGTGCAAAGATGGTCTCCCATGCAGATTTCACTAGTTTCCATACTTAGCCAAATTTGAAATATGAAAGATCTATGACATGTGTTCAATCATGTAGATGGAGATATAATAGAAAGAACAAATTTAATAGGTAAAAGGATCCTAAGATTGAATGTGATGGTACCATGTGTCACAATCATGATGAAGTGGTAGCAGATCAATGGTAAACATTTCATCATGTAAATCAAAGATTGTTAATGCATATTCAACCATGTAAATTGAAAATAATGATTTAAATCAAGTAAATAAGTCAATAATCTTAGATTGCATGCAAGTATAATGTGTGGTGTATGAGTGTTAACTAAATAGAGACTAATATAAGGGTACACAAAAGGCATGTGGGGATACCAAGTGTCACAATATTGGAGATTCCCAAAGAGATCGATGGAGTGAATTTGATAAAATTTATAGGGGGCACAAGATGAAAACATGTGTCTAAATATTTTACATTAAAAAGTGACTATTGGAATTTGAATTTTCAAATTAACAAAGGAAAACTAGTGTTGATTGTTATTTTAATATCTTGAGCATATAGAGGAATTTGTTGATGGAGTAAAAAGGAAAGTTGTAAAAGAGTCTAAGATAAATACATAAAAAATGATCAGAAGATTTTATTATCTATGAAATTGTAGTTATTGAGCTCTAAATTTTATTTTGGGTTTGACCTTCTTTGACAAGTGACCCAAGAAGGATGTTTGTGTTTGTATTGATGGTGTTTTGATGTTTCAAGGTGAATTATCAATTAGAGAGTGTTTCAGACTCCATGAGGACCATATATATGGGAGTGAGATGGTAAATATCATAAAATTTATTTTCAAAAGGGTGAGGAAAAACTTAGTGAATACAAAATAAATTTGAAACCCATTTAAAAAAGGAAAAAGTCCTAAAAGTACCAAGGGGGTAAAAAAATGAGTTGACAAGGGTCAAATAAAGATTTGACCAAAAACTTTAAACCATGAAATTTTTTTTTAATATAAATAGGTTTTTTGATGAAAATAATCAATAAAAAAACTCAAATTATTTTAAAAATAATGCACCTTTAACCGTCTAAATAGAATTTATTAAAACTAGTAAATCATAAATTCCATAAAATCCATATAATATTTTAGCATATAAAACTAGGTTTTTGATCCTCTCAATATGAGTATTAAAAATATATGAACTTATTAAAAATATGGTAATTTTTAATAAAATATTATCCAAAAAAATAATAACCATAAGAGATGGAATCCCTAATAGGAAGATGATTATGAAACCCTAGGACAAAAGAGGAAAATCATTAGATTTTCACCTATGTACATGGAAACATTTTGAAATAAGGTCGTAAAGTTAAAACCTAAGGAAAAAAATTGAAACCCCTATAAATAAGGATGAAACCCTTAGGCTAACATAGGGTTTGCCATGTAACATAAGGGTTTACCAATATATTTTACCCTATTTTTATATTTAATGTGAATCATAATAAACTAGGCTAGTAGAATTAATTCTAATTGTAATATATGGCAATAAGGCATAAATATGAATGTAATTGATCGATACTGATATGATAATGCAATTTAATATATTTATAAAGTATTAAGGATATAAATATACTTAGTTTTACTATATGACTATCTATGACAATGTTTTGTTAGTGTAAATAGACTGGAAGTAGACGTGTAATTTATTAAGATTTGATATTGTGTCTTTATGCACATAGGGTTATTAATGTCAAGACTAGAAGAGAACATCGACACTAATTACTAGCATTGAATTTATTGTCTTGGGTAGGTTTATCTTTTTATTAACACATGATGTTATGCACCTATCTGATAAGTCTCTATTTTTGTGATCTATGACCTTTAATCACATGCACAACTCCAAAAATCAACTCCTTAAACCTTAGGTCTACATGTGAGGAATGAAACCCTATAAAATGTGAGGTGGTGTAATTGGGTTGAGCTAACCCTAATCGGTCCCATTATTTATAGGTTTTTACCTACATATATATTACTATGAAGAGAGAAGTTAAGCCACATGTAGTTATTCCCCTTAGTGTAAGTGTGCAATTATGCTCTATCATTATATGAATGCACCTATAAATATTCATTTAAACTTGAAAATTTTAGAACTTGACCTAGCCTAGTTTATTTTAGATATGGTTAATGAGTGCTCCTCATGTTTCATTTAAAATTGGGAAATAATAGGGTAGATTTTCTAAATGTACAATAATGTATATGAGGAGTACTTGAGAGTCTTAAATGGTGAATAAGATTAACCTTGATTTGTATTTATATGCACTCAATTGAGTTATTACCCATGCCACTGACATGATAGATGATTGGGCCAACCTATAAGAAGGGTTTAATTTTGACCAATAGTATTTGATTGGTGAAGGAATAAAATGTCAGCCTCTTGAAAATAACATTCAAGTTATTATTTGAGCTTGATTTTACTATCTAGGAGAAAAAAATGATAATGTGATATTTTAGGAGTGTCTAGGTAGGATATTAAATTGTTGTAGGTGACTAATAATAACATAAAGTGTCTCAAAACTTAAATAGCATGTAGGTGTGTGGGAATGGTGAGTGATAATTTTTAAGAAACAAACAAGTCATGCAGAAAGAGTATAGGTTAAGATTGACATTTCCAAGTGTCAAATAACAAATTTTAGTGTCTACACCATCTTTTACAATAGTCTAATCCTAGTTCACATTCCTTACATCATAAATCTTACTTAATTTTACACATTAAATATTTTTTTGTCCCATTAGGGATTATATTGAGCATACATGATCACACACATATATTTATATTAATTAAATGAACATATGCATTAATTCTTACCTATTAGGGACGTGTTTTCTTATGTCCATATACTCTCTTGAGCTATAATGTTATGATTCACATATACAATGGGGTATGTTAATTTCATTTAACTCCTCCACACTTCTACACTCATCACACATTATGCCTTGACATATGTTATATATTGTTCATATCCCTTTATTTTATCAAATTTTAGCAAGCTAGGAAAAAGATTGCCTAAATATAAAAAAATATTAAGCAAAATTAGAATGCTACAAACTAATTTATAATTTTTTAAATTTAGAGATATACTAAATATGAAAAGTATAAAGATGACTATGAACTTAGCTATAAAACTAAAATGTAGAATGTTTATGGATCTGATATTGATAGGTAGACTATGTTGATTAAGTGTAAACTTGAAACAAGATTTAATAGGGTTACTAGACAATAGTGTGAGATTTGGATAGTCATGGGGGACTCTATTATCTAAATAAGGTGACCCTATCTAGAAGATAACATGAACCTAAGATTTATAGCTTAGATTTACCTTAAAATATTTAATTTTTGGATTGTGTGAGAGATTATGATATGATGCAGATGTCATTGTGTAACTCTATACTCAATTGAAACCCTAACTCAATGATATAGGAATATGAATGCAAACATAAAAAAATGGGTTAGTATTTGAATTTTTGCTTGAACTCAACAACCCAACTGTTGATCACATCCTACATACTAATACTCCAAAGAAGGATCAAACTCCATGTATCTCTCCATGCTACAATGATGTGTATGAAATATTGGTGCAAAAGGTTACATGTTAGTGAAATCCTAGTGTAAGTGTTTTATTTATGACTTGTGACCTTATAAGTGTAATTAGACTTTAGTTCATGGATAATAGGGTTGTATGTAATCATAATTGGGAGAAATAGGGCATTTTATCTTAATGTGCAATTATAATTCTAATGATTTTAAGTGAGGAAGCCTCTTATGTGTAAAAAGTTTTGAAATGTGGCTTTATAATGTTATTTCTAGAATTAATTCATATAGGGATTTATAAATTTTTGTTCTAACCCTTATCATGAGTTTGAATTTTGGAAAATACTCATTACTTTTTGGGAGGACACTGTTGGTAGAAGTGGATAATAATCAAGTGCACTATTGTCCAACTAGAGCACTATTTTCCTAAGAGGCAAAATTGATAAATTAAAGGTATGGGTTAGTGTAAGAATGAGATTAAGATATTTATGAGTCTATATCAAGAAATTTTGGGGTCATAGGATTACTTATATGAATGCATCATTCACACATAAGGTGAAATAAAGTGGTTAAAAGGCTCTAAAATAGGTCATGAACTAAGTGTGTCAAAAGAGTGGTCACAAGTGCACTATTTAAGCTTAAATGTTAATTTATGTGTCTAAATTTACCCCAATTTTAGTCTAGTAATATAAAAAATAAAAATTGCTAGAGTAAAAGGAAAAATACATACCTGAACTCACCTATGAAGTGTCATCTTAAATGTAGGCCACAACATTAAACTATGCTTCACACGAACCTATAACAAAACATGTATAAAATTAGTCCTTACTTGCGATGTAGATCAATAAGTAAATTAAAAAAAATTATATATATATAATAACAAGGAAGGAATATCTGGGATTTCTCTGTATCATCTATGGATCTCACCCTAGTTGGAAAGTTTCTAGGAGCAAGACCAAATATAGATTCACTCAGATCTATGATCAAGAAGAAATGGGCTGTACGCGGAGAAGTAGACATTGAACCAATGGTGAATGGTTTTTTCTCTTTTATCTTTAATTGTAAATAAGATTTGAATAAGATTCTGAGTGAAGGACCCTGGTCCTTTGGAAAAAGCACTCTTGCAATCAAGAAATGGGAACCAAAAATGGATCTATCAGACTCATTCTTCTTAACTACCCCTATATGGGCTAGACTACCTGGGCTTCCATTAGAATTCTGGTATAAGGACATTTTCAATGGAATTGCTAGTTCATTTGGTGAGTTGGTGGCTGTGGATAATGCCACGGCTTCAAGAACTAAACTCCAAAGTGCTAGAATTTATGTTAAGGTGGCAGATCTGAACCAACTCCCCAAAAAAGTGGAATTAATCTCTAAGCTTGGTAAGAAAACTCAAGAAATTGTCTTCGAAGATCTGTCAAATTCTTGTTATGCATGTAAGAAATAGGGGCATTGGGTTAAGAATTGCCCCAACAGGGGTAGACCCCCTTTAAGAAATTATCAGGAAGGGAATAATATAAAAATTCAACATAAGAAAATATGGAAGGTAAAAGAAGACTATCGAAAGATAAGGAAGACTCAAGATGCATTAGCTAACCAACACACAGATAAGGTTAAAATCACTGCAACAGAAGAAGAGGGTGACCTTAATCTACTAGGAACAATAGATCCCCTGATGGAAGAGAAGGGAAAGGGATCAGAAGACAAAAAATCAGATCTTCTAACAGAAGAAGAAGCTAATTTCCTAAACCAGAACACCCAAAGTTTAGAAAATCAATTTTCTAAGGAAAAGGATAATGAAGGATTAGAGGAAGGAGAAGTTTTACCTGAAGGGGGGAACAACATAGAAGGAGAGGGATATTTGTGTGAAGTGTAGATAGGGGAAAAGCAGGAGGTATCAAACGCTGAAAATAACACTCCAGCGAAAGAGGTCCTAATGGCAGAAGAAATGAAGGAGGCTGGAAAAAACTCAAAAAACCAAAAGATAAAAGGAGAGAAAAAGAACAATACTAATCACATTATGATGAGAAATAGCGGTGCGAAAGTAAATAGTCCTCTTAGGAGTAAAGAAGGAAAAGGATGTGAAAAGCAAGCCAAATTTAAACCGAATGTAGGATATACAGATAAACCTGGGAAAAAATTCTGCAAAGAAGAATAGAGAGTTAGAAAGTAAGCACAATATAGCAGATGGAAAGCAGGCAACCCTGTAGCAATGTCTCCAAATCAATAAAAATAAATGAAAATTCTTAGCTAGAATATTAGGGGGCTAAATAGCATTTTTAAAGTAGACTTAGTTAGGAATTTTGTCAGAGAGCAAAAGCCAGACCTCCTTCTGCTTCAAGAAACTAAAATGAGTAAAGAGAAAGTAGAACAAATCAAAGACTTTTAAAATTATACCATTAAGGCCAGTAGCTCTGAAGGTGCTTCGGGAGGAACTGTGATGTTATGGAAAAAAATCAATATGCTAGTTCTATTTTGATGGAAAGTAAAATTTTTTTGGCTGTCAACATAACTAGTGTTGACCAAAAGGAAAGATGGTATGTTGTAAATATCTACACCCCGAATGCTAGGAATGAAAGGAAAAAGGTATGGGAAACTCTCTCAAAACTCAGAAGCAAAGATTACTGTGGGCGTTGGATTATAATGGGAGACTTTAATGTTCCTCTCTATGATTATGAGAAAATGGGTGGTAACACTATTCAAATGGAAGGGAGATTTGAGCTCATGGAGTTTATAAGTAAAGAAGGTTTAATGGATGTGGAGCTACAAGGAATTCAGTATACCTGGAGCAATAAGAGACTGGACAAGGAATGTATACAGGCCAAGCTTGATAGGGCTCTCATTTCCCCAGACTGGATAAAAGACTATACTTGTAAGTTGGAAGCATGCCATAGAATAGGCTCAGATCATTTCCCTCTTATCCTCACAGCGGTCAAATTGAACCATAAAAAGAATCATCCATTCAGATTTGAAAAGATGTGGATGCAACATCCACAGTTTGAAAGCAAAATAAAAGAATGGTGGAATATACCTATTGACAGAACAACTCTCTTCAGAGTTGCCTCAAAACTCAAGAATGTTAAAAAGGAAGTAAAGAAATGGAATAAGGACTATTTTGGAAATATTTTTGAGAAAAAGAAGACCATCAAGGAGGATATTAGTAAAATTCAGGAAAAAATTCAGCAAAATGGATATACCTCAGAATCCCAAAGAGAAGAAAGTGAACAATTGGTACAATATCAAGACATTATATCTAAGGAGGAAACCTTTTGGAGGCAAAGATCTAGGGTGCAATGGTTGAAAGAAGGAGATAAAAATACTAAGTTTTTCCATCTTTCCACTTTGAAACATAGAGTGAAAACATATATTCATCACTTGAAAAAAGGAGATCAGAAGATAATAGAGGAAAAGGAAATAAAGGAGGAAATGATCCCATTTTTCTCTTCCTTGATGAAGGCTGACAGAAACATCAACTTGAAAAGCCAGGTTGATATCCTACGAGTGATTCCTCCATTGGTCTCGAAGGAGCATAATAATATGTTATGTTCTATTCCTAAGGAGGAGGAAATATTCAAAGCTGTTAGATCTTTAGGAGGAGAAAAAGCACCTGGACCAGATGGTTTCCCCATGTTTTTCTTTCAAAATCTCTGGAAACTTATAGGTAAGGATGTTAGCAATGCGGTGAAGGAGTTTTTTGGAGCTAAACAGATGCTGAAGGAAGTTAATGCCACTTTTCTGTGCCTTATCCCAAAGAAGGCTGGAGCTGAATGCCCTGATCAATTCAGACTGATCAGCTTGTGCAACTCCTTCTATAAGATAATTTCCAAAGTTCTAACGACCAGACTAACTCAAGTGATCCCTTCATTAATAGCTGATCAGCAAAATGGATTCATTCCAGGTAGACAAATCCTCAACTCTGTTATAACGGTGCATGAGAATATTCACTCATTGTTCAGCTCAAACACAGAGGGGTTCCTAATGAAAGTGGATATAGCTAAAGCATATGACAGGGTGGATTGGCTATTCCTTTCAAATAGCCTTATTGCTTTTGGCTTTGAACAAAGAGTGGTTGATATTATCAAATAGCTGATATCTACAACTTCTATAGCTGTGTTGGTAAATGGGAGTTCGTCTCATTTTTTTAAACCGTCTAGGGGATTAAGATAGGGGGATCCTATCTCCCCTATTCTGTTTATTATCATGGCTGATAGTATGGGGCAATACCTAGGGGACTTAGTTTGTAGAGGTTTATTTAAAGGCCTGAAACCCTCTTCGCATCCTTTAATATGTTCCCATGGTCAATTTGTGGATGATACTATTTTCATGGGACAGTCTGAAGTCACAGAAGCTAGAATTCTAAAGGAAGCTATAAATTTGTATTCCTCTACCTCTAGACAGCAGATTAACTGGAACAAAAGCATAGTATTCTTTACTAATACCCCAGATTATAGACATAACAAAATAGCAAGAATCCTAGAATGCTCCATAGGTTCTTTTCCCTCCTCTTACCTTGGTCTCCATTTAGGGTCGAAAGCTCCTGAAGCTTTTTGGGAAGGACTTATTAACTAATTTAGTAAGAAATTGGCAGGATGGAAAGGTAGTCTTCTAAGCCAAGGTGGTAAGCTCACACTCCTCAAAGCAAGTCTTCAAAGCATACCTACGTACGCTTTAAGTCTTTTCAAAATCCCCACTAAATTTGCTGAAGCTATAGAAAAAATCCAGAGAAACTTTTTTTGGTTAGGTACTGAGGAGAAAAGGAGAATGCCTCTTATAGCTTGGGATAACATTTGTAAACTTGTCAGGGATGGTGGACTTGGTATAAGGAAAATTAGAAGTATGAACACAACCCTCTTAGCTAAATAGGGGTGGAGGGTTTATCAAGAAAATAAAGAATGGAGTAAAATATGGAAGCACAAGTACTTAATCAAGGCAAAGTCACTCCATGAATTCTTTACGACACCAGACATTTCTCATCCTTCTGCCATATGGGGGGCAGTCTAGGGAACAAAACATGTTCTAGAAGAAGGAAGCTCATGGAAAGTTGGCAATGGTAAAAAGGTGAAGTTCTGGGAAGATATTTGGTTAAGAGGAAAACTGTTACAGGAAGAAATCCAAGACAAAGATGTTAGAGATAGATGTAAGTAAAGAGTGGGAATAATGGTTAACCAATACTGGCAGAACAACTCTTGGGTAAACCTCACTGACTATGATCAAGATCTCAAGGATATTCAATTATCCCTAAATGCTATATCTCTATATTCTAACCATGAAGCTAAAATTGTTTGGCACAATGAGCCAAGTGGACAGTTTAAAGTTTCTTCCATTTTCACTTCTAAGGGAAATGGTAGCAAACCGTTATGGATGAGAGCTTGGATTAAGGGGCTCATTCCTAAAATCAAATTCTTTTTCTGGACCCTACTCCAAAACAAAATATTGACTTTGGATAATTTACAGAAACATGGAATTAATATTGTAAACAGATGTATTCTTTGTAAGAAAGACCTTGAAGATAGAGATCATCTGTTTGTGAATTGTTCCTTCACTCAGCTAGTTTGGAAGGAGATTCTCAATTTGTGGGGTATTACATGGATTCACCAAAAAATGTGGAATTATCTCTCAAAAGTTGGTACTGCCCCTCAAAGAATCCTGAAGTTCTTTTTTTATGGAAACTTACTCTTCCCCATATTTGGTGGGGAATATGGAAGGAAAGAAATAACCGAATCTTTAGAAATAAAGAACTTCCTGGATGGGTGGTAGGACAGAACATCATCAGAGCTTTAAAGGAGAATTTTTTATCTCAAAAGAATCCAAGCTCAACTTTCCAAGTGGATAATCCCTTAAGGACAAATAATCCTATTGGTAAACCTGATAATCCCAGATCAGGAGTTACTTGGAATGTTCCCCCTCAAGGATGGATTAAAGGAAACTTTGATGGTGCTGCCAAAGGGAACCCGGGGAATGCAGGTTGTGGTGGAGTTTTGAGAAACCATATGGGAAAGGTAATTGATGCTGTTACAATCCCCATTGGTAAATCGAGTTGCCACATTGCCGAAGCTACAACTGCCCTCCAAACTCTGAAAATAGCTGTGGACTCGGGATATCCCAAATTGTGGCTTGAAGGGGACTCATTGAATATTATAAATATTCTTAACAATAAAATATTATGTCTTGGACCATAGAGGATAAGGTAATGGAGATGAAAACATTAATAATTTTTTTTGAAGAAGTGATTATAACCCACACATTTCGTGAAGCCAATGGTGTTGCAGATTGGCTAGCTAATTGTGCTGTCTGGGTAGGTCAAATAGTGAGGTGGCATGAAACATTAGAAAATAACATGGATTTGAGGGCGCTCATTCTTCATGATGCAACCCATGCAAAGGAAGGAAAGATTGGAGTGTAATAGAAATACAATGAGTAGGAGGAGTGGTAGCGCGGGGAAAGGACAACAATCATTAAAGAGGAAGGCCCTCAAGAGTGAGAAGCGGATCTTGAATAAGCACAAACAAAGCTAAATTTACAATCAATTTGGTAGTAGGTGGGATCATTGTAAAGACCATAGCAACTAGGTTTCAAAGAAAATGAGAATGGCACGTGAAAGGAAGGGAGAACCCTGGAAACAGGAACCCAAGAGCTGTGATGAATGGAAAGAGAAACAAGAAGTCTAGAGAATTCTGCAGAAAGAAAAAGTTGCAAGCTATATGGAAAGACTCCATGGGTCAAAACCGCATATCACTATGGTTTTTTTAAAAATTGGACTGATGAAAGGGTCACCTTGCATGGTATCACTGTGAACTTAACAGAGGATTTTATAGCTGAGATTACAGGGCTGCCTACGAATGGACTTAAATTCTCCAAGCAGACAAGCATTTCAAATGAGGCCTTTTGTAAGTTCCCCAAAATGGATGAGGAAGAGCAGAAGCTGGTCAAGAATGGGGATTTATATGAATTGGATCAGATTAAAGGGATATGGAGGGATGTCTTAAGCTGCATAAGGGAGTATTTCATCCTAGATAGAAGAAGTAAGTGAGTGCACAAATTCCACTTTGTCTTCCTCAACCATTTCAGGCACAAGGTTAGTTTGTCTTTTCCCTTTTATCTTCACTTCTCCTTGGTCCAAAGTTTATATGCTCATAGGAAAAAGGAAATGCGCCCTATCCTACATGAAGGCCTTATTTTGCTAATCGAAGGCTATTGCAAGAATAATGCAATGGTAAAGCACCCCAAACAGGGGAAAAACAAGGAGTTAGGGAATAGAAAGAGTGAATGTGTAAATGGGAAAGGCAAAATCAAGCTCTCTAGTGCTAAAAAGTAGAATGTAGAAGAAGATACGGAATGGGAGAGAATTGAAAAACCTAGGGAGGAAAACTTGGAGGAAGAAGAAGGAACTGAAAGCTGGGATACAAACTCTAATGAGGAGGAAGAATGTCCTAAGAAGAATGAAAAAGATGATGTCAACATAGAGGAGGAGTCTGCAAACAGAACTGAAGATACGTAGGAAAATCAGAAAGTGTCAGAGGATGAATTTTTCCAGGATGGCCCTGTTAAGGACCCAGCTTCAAAGAACAAAAAGGAAACTACAAGTCAAGATGATAATCAAGATATGGACATGGAAATTCAAACTGGAATTAAAGAACGGGAACAAAAGGGTTGAGAGGATATTTTTGAAGAAGCCAAGAGTAGTCCCAATAAAAATTCTGATGAATGGAGAGGGAAAAAATAGAATGATGAAACACACACACCAATGACTTGGGTTAACTGCAAAGCAGAGGCATCTTCCCAATTTGATTCTTGGACGTGTAGGGAGATTATGGATATCAAAAAAAAAATGGAAACTATGGAAGATACCCTGAAAGATATATGGAACAAAATTAACAATATGGAAAATCTAATAAGAGAGATCCCAGTCAAGCTCAAAGCCTATGAGAATAACCTTCGGGAACTTATTAAGGACAACAGAATGAAAATGGAAGAAGTTACATCCAATATTTGTGTTGCTGCTATCAATATTGGTAAAAGAGCCAATGAGGAGACCAAAGCCTTGGAGGGACCTAGAAAAAGGATGAGACAAAGTTCAAGAAAGATGGTTACACAAAAAGGAGCCATGCTGGCAGCAACCACTACCCAGGATACTGTTATGAAAGGAAAAGAAACCATGAAAATGATATTGGAACTGGATGAATAATCTAGTTACTCTTGTTGGTTATGAAACTGGTCTTGTTCTTTGTTTTCTTTTGGAAATCCTTTGCCTTTTGTGTAACCAGATCTCTGTTAAATCTGGGTTTTGACCGGTAGTCTTTCTGGTGGTTTCAGGTCCATTAAAAACCTATTTTTGCTACTTCCTTGTTGTAGTTTTTAGGCTTTGCCTATGGTTTTGGATGATCTTTCTTTCTTTCCTTGTACTAGGGTTTTGGGGCCCCTTCAAAACCTGCTTTTTCCATAATCTAAAACAAGGAAGGAATACACTTGACTGGGTACATGAACTTTTGTGTTTTCTTAGTGTAAAAACTAGTGTAAAATTGGTGAGTGTAGAGGGTACGACCCTTGTATATTTCATTTGCATTGAAGAGATTAGATTTTAATATGCATTACCCAATACTCACTAATATGGGAACATACCTAAGAAATCAAAGTGTTCTTGACTTTGTCATTGCATACCAAAATTATTGAATTCATTTGGGATCTTTGTAGGAATCCTAATACATTGTTCTAGTGAAAAAATTGGTGTAAAAACTAGTGCAAAATGGGGAACCAACCATTATAGATGGAGTAAGGTTAAATTTTGGTGAAAAATTAGTTCAAAAAATTAGTATAATTTGGGTCTGGTGTATATAATATGGAGAATGATAAGCATTTCCACTTGGTTTTAAAAACTATTGCAAAAATGAGCATGAGGAAGTCATATGCCATGCACATTCCCCCAATCTAATATATGGTGTATATGGATTCTAAGATTGAGTAATAAAAAATAAGATTTTGAGTAATAACCTACATTCTAACTTGTAACACATGTTATTCATGATGTCCCAAATATTGAGTAAATCTAAGATAAAATTTGAGAATATTATGGAAACTAGAAGTATGTACCTATTTCATATGTCTTGTACTACTTAAAATTCTGAGAAATTTTTAAATTTAATTTTTTTAGGTATTTGAAAAATTGTGGGGGAATAGGACAATATTAGCTTGAACTAATATCTAAATAGGGAACTAATACATGAAACTAATCTTTGTGTGATTTCTAAGTATATTATATGAACTACTATGTGAGGTCTACACAATCATTTCTATGCACTTAACTATAATGGATTAGTCTCTAAGACAAGACATTATGTATGGTCTCTCTTTTTAGGAGAGTTATTGATTCTAAAAAATAACTTAACACCAAAAATAAAAAGCTATGTAATAAGTTATATGTAAAATATGTAAATATGAGTAATAATGATAACATGGAGAAGTATGACATCATCATATATATACTAAGAAAAATAGTAATGTGAGATGTTTGTGGAAATAAACATGCATAATGGCATTTTTAATATTGAGATTAGCTATGAATAACATAGGTAAGTGAGTTAAATTGAGTATGTAAACATGAAATAGAGAAACTCAACAAGGGATGCAAGATATCCATCATGCCATTAAAAATTCTAGAAGGATGCATGATGTCCATCATGGCATATAAAATTGAGAAAACATGTAAATAAATGTCATGGACATGACACACACAAATAAAGGGTACATGAAATCACACAAAAAAGTTAAATAGAAAGCTAAAGGGACACATATAAGGGACATGTTCAAATTTCACTCACACACATAGAAACATACAATAAAGGCTTATATCCACACACAAGGATATGTTCAAATGTCCACAAGCCAACTAGAGAATACACACAAGACATGAAACATGGAAGCAAACATGAAAAACATGCATGAATATATGTAAATGATCAACATAATATATTTGTAACACTAGTAGATTTAGTGAATTAGATAAATAGTAAGATATTAGTGTGTTAGTAAGTATCAATAGATGTTATGCCATGTAAAAAATTGAGTTTTGAACAAAAAGGGATAACCAAATAAGGATAAAACCTATGTATAAGATAACCCTAGTGAACTTGATGATGTATGTACAAGTTGTATAAGGCTTGTGTGTGGTTTGGGTTTTAGAGATAATTATTTGTGATCACTAGACAATAGTGGGGTGGTTGGAAAATAGTAGGGTGCATTATTATCTAAATAGGGTGATATTATGTGAAAGTAATTTATTTTTTTGTGATAGTGAAATAACCTACAACTAGGTCTAGGGATGAAACTTGTATGCTCTACAATCACTCGTACACTTTGTGAAGAATATATGATGTCAAAAATATATACAAATAGGTAATAAATATTGTTCACAAATTAATTGATGTAAATGAACCAAATATAAGCATGAATATGTCCTTTTTTTATTTTTTTAGATATGTGATTTATTTTGTATTTTTTGAATAAATGAAAACATGAGATGGAACATACAAACCAATGACTCCCTTAAGAGATTTAACATTAATTTGTACTATATATAGAATATAAAGGATGACTTCTCACACATGTCAAGGATCATGGCATTGTGAAGTATCTATATATGTAAAACTAACTACCCCATATTATGGGATTAACCTTTTTAATTTCTCTTAGAGAATATGTATTGTATGATTTAACTTTACTATTATTATATTTCTAGTATTTGTTTGTATACTAGCTAAAGACATGATTTATATTAGTTGTTCTTGATTCAAATAAATTCCATCTTCTCTTGAAACTATAATCATGGAAATTTCATGTTTAAATGTGATGTGTAGACACTAAATTTGAATTATATAGCACCTTCATCTTATACACTTAGAAAATACCTATCATGGTTGTTTCCTTCATATTTAAGACATTGCCAAAAGGAAATCACCAAATATCTCATTATGCCAAAGTTATTATCTCTTAGTTTGAACATATGTTATTTTGATGACTAGGCCTTTTATGTTGTGTAAAATTCTCTAAACTTGATCATTATCCTTCTCTTCTAGTTTAAGACCTATACCTATTTTATAGATTTATAAACACTTACATCTCAGCCAGATGCCAACATTAACTTAGGTGTCCCTTTTCTAACTAAGTGTCGATTACCAAAAAGTCATCTAATTTACAAATGTAACATATATTTATGGCTGACCTAAGTGCTTTAGTGGGAGATATTTCCAAAAAATATTTGTCTATATATATAAGATCATTCTTCATTCATTCCTCACCTAGTAAATTCATACCTCTAACATACAAAGCTATAAAGGAACTATCAATTAAGCATTAAAGTAAGAAAAATATTCCCTATTCATTCCTATTTCCATATCAGTAATAGGATTAGCCTATCTATAGGTCTGAAGTATTGAAAGAGTAACACATGAACCATATTTTCCAAGTTATAAGGCACGTCATTGTATGTACTTGATTATCACATATTGTATCCTTATACACACATAATACAACATGTTGATGAGGAATACATAAATCTAAGTGCCTCTTCAGAGTATTCCCTATGTATGTAGCACCCATTGATAGAGGGGTCCTTAGGGAAGCTCAACACTATGTATCTACTAACCCATTTTTCCCATATTCATTATAAGGGTGAGGAAGCTAGGGTTTGATCATTTGGTAAAGTGTGACAACCTATGTGTATGATCTCTATACATAAAAATAAAGGAGATAGAAAACCTATAAGGCTCTAGTTGGTTGTTTTATATCCAATTAGTATTTCATACATGATAATTGCATTAATATTAGATGCATGCATTAATACAACTATCCATATTTGATGTAATAATTTAAGGCCACATAAAGAAAAATTATAAGATTTGATGACTATTATGGGATCATCATCTAATCAAATTCTAGTTTTGGGCCTCTTTTTATGATACCAAATAGATTGTGCCAACTTAACACATCTTGGTGCATTGCAGTCATATAAAATGATTTCCCTTTTGAAATTATTAGCACCAGCTAGAAGAATCTTCAAAGATGTTACAATAATTGGTAGGCAATTATTTAATGCCTAGTTTTAAAGGAGAATCTTGTTGAGTGCTTGCATGTGGTGGTTGGAGAGCATAGGTGTTATATTAGTGGAGCCAGTAGCATAATAACCCCCAGTGATAACTCAAAACCTAGTGTGTACCCATCAAACATGGAAAAAAGATGCCTCCCCACCTATAAAATGAGTGTGAACCTAAAGGATAAGAGAGATGATTAATGTTAGTGAAGTTCTACTAAGATTTATAGACACCATTATTATACTATAATCTGCAAAAACTAGGTTAAGTGTTTTGAATGTATAGCCTAAGCTCATTTTTGAGTTGTTAGGTGTGATTAGTTTCAAAGATGAGGACAAACTCTATTTTCATGTTATGAACTTTATATACTAAGAATATGAATGAATAAAGAATGTTATTGAGAGCAATTGTAGTGTTGATCTTATTTAGATGATTATAGCATTATTTTGTGTTTATGACTTGAGTCTAGTGGTTATGATAGTATAAATTCTATTTATGAGCATGTTGCCTTCTAAAGGTTTAACCTCAGTGTTAATGGCATCTCTATTTAAAGTAGCAAACCCCTAATAGTATAGAAATTCTCCTAAGTTTTGAGATAGGTATGCACCTGAGCCTTGACCCCTATACCTAGAGTACTATCTAGATGAATGAACCTATAAAAAAGAGCTATTCCCCCCATTACACTATGTTTTTGAATGGAACTTTACTTACTATTTGAAAGACCTACACCCTTAGAAATCTAAAACTAGTCTAATACTAACTTGCACCACCATGGTCAAGATTAGTCCCCATCAATAGGCTCATGCCTATTGATCTAACCCAGGATAGCCACTTGAAAATCAAACACCTAAGCCCATTTTGACAATGAATAAGTCTCATTGAGACTAAGGTTATGCCATGTTTCAACTAGCCCAATGTGGACCCCAGTCCATTCATTATTGCACTTTAGGTGAGTGCACAAGGCTTGTGCTTGTGTGAACTTGATGCTAGAGCAATAGTTCATTTAAATGTTGTGTGCCATATGTTTTAATATGCTTTCACCTAGATGTATCAAGTACAAAATTGACTTGGCTTGCTTCTAAGCACATGGCTAAGTATAAAATATAAACATGAGACTTTTTAAAAATATTTTGGTTCTATTATCAGGACCCACGTTGAATTTTGTTACTACAATGGTATGACAAAGTGATGCTCTAAATTTTGGTTGATAACATTGGGTGATATCTAGAGTAAGTATAAGATAGTTTTTCATAGAAGCATCTGACAAGTCAAGGATAGAATCCAAGATAATGGGTGCAAGATTACCTATATGATGCTATGTATGAGGTGTTTTTTTATGAACTACCTAAGCATGTATACCAATGGTTGGTTCCCTATACAAACTCTATAATATTAAGATATAGATAATGCCTCAAGTGGAAAAAGGATTTCATAAAGAGGCTTAAATGTCTAGATGATGTTTAGATGCACGTGATAGACAAGTGGTAGAGTGACATGTTGAATAACTATATGTTGGAATTCATAATGTCAACCTTCTCTTTCCTTGAATAATTAGAGTATGAGATCTTTCATGAACCAAGGGGGGAATTCATAAGAGGGCTCAACATTGAATTGAATAAAATTTTGGTGGATTATGGTATTGAAACCATGAGAATGGAAGGCTAAAATCTTTGCATGTATGAGCAAGGGAAAAAGGTGAGAATGGGAAGTGAAGGCGAGGTGTAATGGAAAGGGATGAGAAATTTTACACCCAATATCTCTAAATGTAGAACTATAATAAGTAAAGGCATAGGATGATAGAGGATCTAGAACCTATAAGTACTAAAAGGACTGATAGAGAGTAGGAAGGGTATGGGGAAGGAACCCTTGAATTATAGTAGTATGAGGAAAGAGATGAGGAATAAAGATATTGAGCTCAATAGTTGGGTGTATAATGCCTTGGATTTCTACAAGACATGGTGGATGAGGATGCACTAGAAGCACCTACCCCCTTTGAACCTAAAGTGCAACCTCATACAATGGATTTTCTACCAAAAGATAAAATAATGATAACTGACCCTATTATTGATATTGGATTTGATAGACTTCAAATGTTAAACCAAGAGTTTGTGATCGATCAAGTGATACCTTATGTGTAATTGAACTAGAAAACCATAAAACTAGTGAGTACCAACTGAATAATATATAGCATAAGCACAAGCATTCATGTTTAAAATATGTTAGCTATGCTAACTAGGAAATAGCCCAAAAGAAGTGGCTTGGTACCACAAGTGAGTAGTAACACACCATCAAGATCGACATCGCAACCTACACCAATAGGTTTAATGCTTAAACCTATAATTATAGGCATTAAAGGAATGCATACAACATAGACACTAGGAGGATAAGTGCCTTAGACTCTAGCATGACCCCTCAGTAGATTTATCATGAAATGGTGATGTAATTTCCTAAGTATCATGAATTAGAGAATGTTGTGGAGTATGTGATCAAGTGTGAACTTTAATGGCATGCTTAGGTTATTATCTAATTAGAGCATAAGGTAACTTAGTTCATAATGACCTTGCTAGATCACACCCATACTTAGTATCAAAAACTTGATCTGAACAAGTATATGGTTGATTACAATATACAAAATGAGGATTTCTTAAAGGAATTTGATATTCCTAAGTTTGAATAATAGAGTATCAAAGTGCTTAAGGAAATCATCCAAGGGCTATCTAAGAGCATGCACCTATATGATGTGTAATTTAAGACCCTCCTTTATAAGCTTCCATATGATATCCACCCCTCCCAATATGCACAATGGTGTGTTAGGGTCCTACTAGTACCTTTCAAGAGAGTGATATCTATGAAGACCTTCATGGACCCCCATGAAGTGCTTGAAGCCATTCTCCAAGCTAAGGTAGTAGGCAGTACCAACACTAGAATTAGCCCATTTATAGAGGCATAGATTACATCAATGGCCTACCAACTATAGAATTTGAATGTTGGTTCAAAACATGATGATCATAGTGGATTTTGGTGTGCTGACTATGAGATGGAGGGGCATAAAAAAAATAATTTCCCATGAAAAATTATTCGCACCTTACTTCTCAGCTATGAAGTTTATCATGGGCCACATGACTCTCAAAATTGTCCCCTATTGTAGTGTGTCAGTCAAGTAAACATTACTATCTATTACAAGATATGTGATGCCTACACTCATTTAAAAATAGATTATTAAGTCATTAATAAGATGCACCAAAATATGGAGAGAGGCACATGATAAGTGATAACCATAGTCACAAGGTCGGTAGGTGAAGGAAATGAAGGCTATGACTAGTAGAATATTGGATATGGGAATCAACAAGGCATGCATGGGTGAGGTGGGGTATGAAGTGGAGGAAGATTCCTACCATGATCATATTACAAGTGCATGTTGACTGAGCATTACCGACACAACTACCCAATGCACCCAATGTGTAGGTAGTATTGGGGACCACATATGGTTGAGGATTGCCCAAACTTGTATAAAAAGCTAACTCAAGGTTGACCTAGTGTAGATAAGGGTGCCACCATGGTTAGGCATGAGGAAAAAAAAGATAAATGGACTCCCAAGCTATAGTAGACTCACAAGGATCCACCTAAGGTGTAGGCCATAACTTGGAGTGGGTTCACCACTCAATCACCTATTATGTTGACCAAATAACTACACTTGGAATATGGTGAGCCAAGCCACATCAAGAAAATAATGTGACCTAAGATAAAAATTTTACCCTACCCTAAATTGGCATGGTAAAAAGACATCCTATAACAAGCCATGAGTGTAATACACAATTTGTAAGGATATCTCTAATTGGTCATAGATCTAGAGGCACAAGCAAGCACCATCATAAGAAGTAAGATAGTTATAAGGATGAATTATAGGAGTTAATTGAGATCATATGCCTCTTAAAATATGAAGGTATGTTACCCCTACTAAAAAAATTACTTTTAGATAACATAGGGAAGAGACCAGAGGAGGAGGCTACACCTTAGATGATTAAAGTTATTGCACTACATATAGAGTGTGAACATGAAGTAAGGCATACTCAAAATGTAGAGTATGATCAAGAACTACTAATAAATTCCACCATCAATAGATGGTATATTTGTGAGGTCCTTATGGATATGGGTGCTAAGGTTAATATTCAAACTAAAATTTCTTGGGAGAAGATGGGATGGCCACACTTAAAGCCCTCCCCTCATATGTTGTTTATGGCTAACAAAACCTAGGTGCAACCTATCAATATCCTGAAGGGCACTATTATAGATATTAATGTCACCAAATTCTAAGCTAAATTTGAGGTGGTTGAGTTGGTAGAGCATGATAACTATCCTAAACTCTTAGGGAGGCCATGGTGTTATGCTAATAATGTGGACATGCACTTCAAGAATCACTACATGAATTTTGATAATGTCCAAGAGAGGGTGGTGATCTCCTTATCAAGTGATCAAGGGCCCCTTATGTGGAAAGTGTTAATCTCAAATATGAGATCAACCATATTTATAATATTATGGTTTAAGGTGTTGAGAAGCTTAACCTAAGCAACTAAAGAGTGCTCAAATGGGAGGATGGATAATCATCATTTGATAAAATTGATGTAGCTTGTGACTAATGGGTCGAAGAGGCTTGTGAAGTTACTGGATGAAGGTGTCACTTAATGTGGATAACTAAACTAAGAATAAATATAATGAGATTGATTAGGATTGAGTGCACTAAAAAAAATGGGTTCTCCATGCCAAAAAGGTAGAAAAAATGGTGTTTTGGCTGAGTAAAGGGAATCTTGTAGCACTCCCAAAATATGGAGGGATCTAGCCAATAGAGAACTATGTTCATGGAAATGAAGCATGTGCCCTCAAGGAAATAGATAGAATGGGTGCACTAGTGTATACCCTAAAGAGCATTGTTGCTCATTGATGGAAAATGTAGAGGCTTAGCTTTCAAACATGGAAAGATGTGAAGTTAGAAATATTCATTATTTTTGGGAAGAGTAATGAGGACTTAGACATCCCTGCTTACTTATGTGATTCTAATCTAATCATGCATATGTGCTTGTGTGAAGAAACCTAGATTGTATGTAGTGAGAACGTGCCTAAAATCCTATGGGTATATGAAGCATGTGTGTAAATTGAAAACATGAGCATGAGTGTGGTACATTGTAAATGAGATGTAAAAAGAGATAGGAGACTAAGAGGTAATTAAAGAGAGGTTTGTGCATACCTTATCATTATCTTCATAGAACTTAGAGCTACTAGAGCCATTTCAATTCATTTATAGGGTAGTGTTTGAGGACACTACCATCCTAGAAAAGCACCTTAGAGATATGTTTGGGGAGAAAGGACTATCACTCCCAATATTTTTTGAATAAAATGCACTCAATAGTGACTCTAGTGAGGAGGATGATGAGACCTAAAAAGAGTGTAATCAGTAGGCCCTAATAGGAAGACAAAAACTTGTGTGCCTTGTGGATGGCAGTGCCCTTGATGAAGAAGATTTGACCCATCTTTGAATTGAAACAACAAAGGGGACAAAGAAAGTTCAAGAATCTCATCAAGAGAGGAATGAACCCTACCATGTGCCACTCAAGACCACTAAAGTAGATATCAACACATAAGGCAAATTGAATATTGCCATTATAGGTGCTTATTGGTCTGAGGTAGAGATGGCGTGAATTATAGACCTCCTAAAGGAGTTTTAGGACTTGTTCTTGTGTAGCTATCAGGACATGAATGGTACCCACCCTTCCTTTGGAAAAATTAGAATCAAGTTGGTAGATGGTATGAGGATTTTCAACAAGCACCCATATAAGATGAATCTTAATCTCTGTGCTAAGGTGAAAATGGAGATTGATGAAATGCTATCCATCGACATCATTTACCCTATATAAAAGTCCAAATGGGTGAGCCCAATGGTTATAAACATCAAAAAGGATGGGTGCATATGGATCTATGTTGAATACAATATTTTGAATGCTACCTACATCACTAACCCATTCCCAACCCTATTCATCAATAAGGTCCTATATGGCATCACAGAGTGAGAGATCTATACTTTCACTAATGATTTCTTGAGTTACCATCAGGTGAAAATTGAGGAAGATAAGCCTAAGACAACCTTTGTGACTGAATGGGGATTTTTGCTTACAATGTGATTCCATTTGAACTCAAGAATGTGTCAGTCATATTCTCCAAAGTTATGATCACCACGTTTAGGGACTTCATCCATAGGTTCTTCCAAGTCTATCTTGATTACTGGACTATATATGGCCTTACATATGATCACTATGATAATTTATGCCTCATGTTTTAGAAGTGTAAGTAGATCTAGATATCTCTAAACCTAAATAAGTGTGTCTTTGTAAACCTTTTTGGGACATTGCTTGGGCACACCATCTGCAAGTATGGTTTGCTTATTGACCCTATGAAGATATCCATCATAATTTAACTCTAGACTCTTTCAACACACAAAGATGTTCATGAATTTTTAGGCCATTTTGGCTACTAGAGGAAGTTTATATGGATCTATGAAAATATTGTAGTGCCTCTAGAGGAGCTCTTGCATAAATATGGCCCATTCTATTAGGGCAGGGTGCAAAAGGAGGATTTTGAAACATTGAAGCTAAAATTAGCTAATGTACCAATTCTATAATTCTTAGACTAAATTAATCCTTTTCACATCCATTTTGATGATTTAGGCTCTATAACTGGTGCCATATTGGCATAATTAAGAGAAGGAAAGATGGACCAATCCATCTTCTTCACCTATAGGAAATTGATGCAAGTAGAATATAATTACACCACCACCAAAAATGAGGCACTAGTAATGGTCTATACCTTATAAAAATTTAGGTAATATCTATTAGTGACCCCATTCATCTTTTTCACTAATCATGATGCACTCAAGTACCTTGTGAACAAGCCTATTTTACATAGGTGCATATGCAAATGGATATTATTATTTTAAGATTTCTATTTCTCCATTATTATCAACCTTGGAAATCAAAACTTAGGGCTAGACCACTACATAAATTATGGTGATGTGGTAGTGATAATCGAGGATGACATGCTGGATGTATAATTATACAAAGTCCAGCATGTCCCTTAAGACTTGGTGGAGATTGATTCTTTCCTTACATCTGGATTCATGCCAGAGACCATGTCAAATAAGGAGAAGAAGTAACTTATGATTTTCACTTCCCCCTTCTAGCTCATTGAAGGGGAGATATAAAAATTAGGTAGAGATGAAGTCTTATGTCAGTGTGTTCTAGAACATGAAATGGAATCCATCTTAAAATAAGTGCATGAGGCAATTATAGGAGGCCATTATACTAGAAATGTAATGACATACAAGATATTGTAGTCAGGCTTGTGGTGGCCAATCTTATTCTAAGATGTAAAGGAGTGCACCAACGCATGCAACATATGCTATCACACTAAGAATCATAACCACCAAGATGAGATACCCCTCATCCCCATTATTTCTTAAGAACCATTCAAAAAATGGGATATTGATTTTATTGGGCTAATAACTCCCATATCACTATGCATAGGTAGGAGGTATATCTTGGTGGCTATTGACTATTTCACTAAGTGGGTTGAGGCCATTCCAACAAAAGATTACATAGTTATGACAAATGCATGCTTCATCTGGGAAAACATGATAAGTTGACATGGGTGCCCATCAAGTCTAAATAGTGATGTCCATCCTCTTAATTGAATACATGGTGGTGCACCACAAGACCACCCCATATCATCCCCAAGAAAATGATATAGCTAAATCATTCAATAATATCTTGGGAACATGCCTGACAAACATATATGACATTAGTTGTAAGGATTGGGATCATCATGTTTTAATGGTACCATGGGCATACCACACAACATATAAGCACCTAAACAAATATAAACCCTTGCAATTGGTGTTTGGTACTGAAGTAGTTCTTGCCAACAAATTCATGGTGCCATCCATATATATTGCATGAAAATCGGTCACTTAAATGACCAAAAAATCTTTAAACACAATATTGGAGGGCTTGGATGAAAAGTACACCTAAGCAAGGTGGAGTTAGAAAATTAAAAAGGCATGCCAAAAGATCTGGCATGATAAGCACATCAAGTGTAAGGAGCTGACTAAAGGAGCAGTAGTGTTGTTATATGACTCAAAGTACCTTAAGCACCTAGGCAAATTACAAATAAGGTAAATGGGCACCTACATCATCCACCACATATTAAAGACAATCGTATACAAGTTGTACTTACTAGATGATGAAATGATTCTAGGGCATTTCAATGGAAACCATTTGAAATTGTATCGATAGTAATTTGGTGCTTACACCATAAGAAAACTAGCTTCTTAGTCATTAGTTGGTTTGAGTTGAACTGACTAGAATATAGTTTAGTGTAAACTAAACCATCCTATTTATTTTATTTTTGTTCCTTGTATAGTTTATTGAGGCAATAAGTGGTGCATGGTGGCTACAAGAACTTATTCATCTATCCTCTCACATATAATTCCAATTGAGTGAGTTAAGTACTTGTGCCATCTAAGTGTATGAGGCCAAAAACCTAAGTGGTAGGTATATGAGAGTCATCACACTCAAAATAGAAGCACATAAAATTTCATGTACAAAGTTCCAAATGAAGTGTGCTTCCAAACCTATACATGAACCACTCTAGCTTCTCACACATAATACCAACTCAATGAGTTGAGCACTTGCATTGTCTAAGTGCATGAGGCTAGACATCTAAGTGGTGGGCACATGAGATTTTATAGACACAAAAAGAATATGAACAAGATCCATATACATGAGGTGAAAATTATAGGGCTCTTAAAGGCCCAATAATTAACTACTCTAGTGATTCCATGCATAATACTAGCTAGGTGAGTTGAGCCCATTTGCTTTCTAAGCACCTAGGGCTAGATGCCTAAGTTCTTGGGTATGAGGAAGTTACCAAACGTTAAAGATATGATAATAATAATAAAATGTACAAAATTAAAAGGATAACCCTTACACTATAGTTTTAAATAGGAACATCAAGTGATCATGTGCCAGAAACTAGAGAACAAGGTGAAGATGTTCAACAAGGTTTGGTGCAAGAAAGAAAGTGAAGATGCATAATATGATAATGTGAAAAAGAACCAAGAGAGAATATAAAGTGATAAAGGGATATTGAAATGGATTTTTATGGGGTAGGATAGACCAAGGTAAGAAAAATCACAAGAAACTAACCAAAATAGAAAATCACACTTAAAATAAAAGTGTAGCTAGAAATGAAAGTGAAACTAAGGAGGCTGAATCATGTGTATGTGAAGCACTGCACCCAAGTTACCATAAGAAAGGAAAAACTCATGATAAGTGAATAAATTTAGGAGAATAATCATATAATATAGGTACCATCCACCTAAGTTTGAGTAGGAAGTGACTGTTTAAACTAAACATCACTTTAGGATAGGCTAAGGCAAGACAAAGTGTAAGAAACCAATGAAAATAAAGAAACATGCTTGAAATGGAAGCACAACTAGAAAATAAAGTGGAACGAATGAGGATAAATCATGCACATGTGAGGCACTATGCCTAGGTTACCATAAGAAAGGTGAAGGTCATGCCAAGTGAGCAAGCATAAGAGAAGAATCATCTAAGATAGTTGGCATCTACCCAAATTTGAGCAAGAAGTGACTATTTAAACTAAATGTCACTTCCCAAATTATTGTTAGAGATAATTAAATGAATTAGTGGTAGAGTCATAAGGATATGTATTTAATGCATTAATGATAAATGGTTTCTATATATTTCACAAAATTTTACATTTTCTAAGAAATACAGGTGTTACCATACTATAAAAAACCTACATTCATAATGATAGATAAGAAAAGAGTATAAAAATTCATCAAAATGAAAATATTAGGTAACAAACCTTAAGCTAAATTAATACTAAGTGTGTGTAAACTAGAGATCTTAAGTGTGTAAAACAAAGAGCCAAAGGTGAAAACCCTATACCAAGTGAGAATTCAAACACCTTAAAGCATCAAAAGTGAATGATTGAGCAACATGAGAATTATGTTCATATTGACATTGGTATAAAGGGGGGTTGAGAGAGAATTGTGTAGGAAATAGATAGTTGAAATGATAAGTTATCACCTAGGCCACTATTTATGACCAACAAAGCTTAGGAGTTAAAGGTACAATCAAAGATCCCATGACTAGAGAATTTTTGACTACCATTCAAGGCTTTGGCAAACCATACCTATAAAGGTTCAACATAAACAATTTTAGGATGGTGAAAAAACACAAGGCATAGATCTCCACATCGGTACAATAGGAACCCAAGTGGGTTAAAATTTTTGGAAGAAATGATGGCCGCAAGGGCAAAGGCACAAATGATCGAAGTAGTTAGTGTTACAAAAGTTAACACCAAGGTGATAACAAAGATGTCCTATTAGTATATGCAATTTCCTTTAGAGGTTATAGTGGGGGAAGATTGGCTCTCATTTATGCAAACTTATCAACTGAAGGAGTATAACCACCACATGTCAAGTCACTTACAAGACCTATTGTAATATTGGATGGTGGATACATGGTGCAAGTCGAAGTAAGGTACAACCTTATTCAACATCTCAATTTGAGATAAGTTGATAGCTTCCATTATAACTCAACTCTACGAGTTACCCTAATTCAAGAAGTTAGAAGAACTTTATAGTTCCTACTCTCATGCATCCATGAGGATTGCATCTATTTCACAAGAAGGCACATGAATATTTAAACATAGTTGATAAGCAGAATAACTAGGATCCCTAATTCTATCTGAGACATCCACCATTTTATGGATGATGATTAAGAGGTGGAGTGAATTGAAAATCTCATGAGTTATAAAAATGGAGGTTTTTCATTCCCCATCAAAGATTACAAAGACCTTGGTATGAGGGTAGTAACATTCCTCATGAGCTCAAAACTATGCCCCAAAGGTTGATGTGCTAATGTGATGAAGGTGTACCTTTACATCACCTATCACATGGCATAAGACATTAAATTCAATATTTCAAAGTTCATCACCAAAGAGTTGGTGAAAAATGTGTTATAATGCCATAGTGAAAAGAGGACCTTCAGGTGAGGTTTCATCCTTATACTAATTATTATGGAAGAAATTAGAGTTTTAGATGGGTATGAGGATACCTCTGGGTTTTTCTAGAACATAATGATTCCCCAAATTAAAAGTATAAATACTTCTCTTACCCCACCTCATTCAGTGCCAAATACAATGTGCACATGATGCAATGGTGTGATAAATACATAGAATCCTTTAGACTGGAGTGGTGCATTCCTCAAGAGCTCCCCAAGAGCCTATATGAAATGAAAATCTTGTTGTGATGCCAGACTATTATGTAGTGTGCTTTGTGCTACTAAATGGTAACATGTCAAGGTGACTGAATCTCCCCTCTGCCTTCTCAATAAGGTGATTTAGGGATGCACTAAACTAGATCCCCAATTCATAATAGATAGACATCCCAGTAAAGGAATTAGATGTGGAGAGGCACAAGATGAGGTACCGGTTCACTTGTGCATATGGGAAGGCCATCAAGAATGAATAAGATGCATTAGATCACCCAGACATTGATCCCATCTAATAGGTCACCATACTAGGCTACATTCATAGATTATACTATGAGATGAAGCCATGAAAGAACAACTTCAATGCCTAAGAAAGCATCAAGCAAAGTTGTCAGGATCTAACAAGAATAATTGATTACTATTGTGCAAGCAACTAAACATGAAATTAATCAGAAGTAATAAGTAACTAGAAACTAGAATCAACAAAGAACATGAGATACAAGAAACAATGAAAACTTGTATTAAACTCTTCCACAAGGAAATACAATTGAAGAAATCTCTCTTTCTTCCACATCTCTTAGATGTACAGATCTCTTTCCCTCAAGAGTTCTCTCTCACAATTACAAACACAATTCAGCTTCTTGAATTGATTTCTACATCATAATTATAAGCTATGAAGATATATCCCTATTATATAAGATTAGGGATCATGAGCTATGCAATATCAACCATTAGATACACCTCCTAATCAAAGTTTCAAAATAGTCCTACCAAAAATAAAAATACAGACTTACAACTAATAGCTAAACTTATCATGCAAACAATCTGTTCCATCCACAAAAATAGACTTTCTAGATGCACAGGTGATTGACGCCGGTCCCTGTTTGCCTGCACATGACCGACATCAGCCGATCCATAACCAACATTGGCAACTACTGGTTGACTCCTTGCCATTGTTAGCGACTATGTAAATCTAGCAACTTCAGCATCTGCTCATCTAGTGAAGCTTTTAGCTCCACACCTCAGCAATCTCCCACTTGGAGATAAATAGTTACACCTGTACCTGTACAGCAACATCTTCTAGCTTCTCCATCATCAAACTCAATCTTGAAGACCAAAAAAAGTTGAATGAAGATTCAACTTCTCCTTTGTTATCAGCTTTGTTAACATATCAGTAGGGTTCTTATCTGTATGGATCTTTTCCAGCTTCAACTCACCATCCTCCAATACCTATCTAATGAAGTGGTACCTAAGCTGTATATGTTTGGTTCTTGAATGAAAGGCTGAATTTTTTGCCAAATGAATTACAATTTGACTATCACTGTATAATCTGCAACTCTCTTGCTCCTTTCCTAGCTCTTCCATGAATCGTGTCATCCATATCATCTCATGGCTAGCCTCTGTGACTACAATGTATTCTGCCTTTGTAGTAGACAAGGCAACAACCTTCTGCAACTTTGAAATCCAGCTAACCACCATTCCACCAATAGTGAAAACATATCCTATAGTGCTTCTCCTGCCATCTAAGTCTCCTACCATATCTGCATCTACATATCCATGTAGAGAAGTGTTTGACCCTCCATAACATAAATGCCTACTGCTGGTCCCTCTCAGATATCTGAGAATCCACTGAGCTACTTTCCAGTGTTCCTTCCCTGGATTGGCCATGAACTTACTGACAACTCTCACTACTTGGGCAATATCAGGTCTAGTACATACCATTGCATACATTAAGCTCCCAACTACAGAAGCAAATGAAACTCTACTCATGTACTCTACCTCATCATGTGAATTAAGACACTGTTCTTTACTCAACTTAAAGTGTCCAGCCATAGGTGTACTTATCGGTTTTACATCTTGCATATTGAACCTCTCCAACACCTTATTCACATAATCCTCTTGAGACAAAATCAACTTGTGATTTTTCCTGTCTCTCTTAATACTCATGCCAAGGATTTTATTTGCTGCTCCAAGTCCTTCATGGAAAATGTGTGAGCTAATTTTTCCTTAAGCTCAGAAATATCTTGCATGTGTGAACCTACAACCAACATATCATCTACATATAGCAATAGGATAATATATCTACCATTATCCAATCTCTTAAAATACACACAATGGTCAGATTGACATCTACTGAAGCCATGCTTAGTCATAAACCTGTCAAATTTCAAATACCATTGTCTAGGAGCTTGCTTAATACCATATAAGCTTTTCTTCAACCTGCACACAATCTCCTTACCTTTGACCTCAAAACCCTCCGACTGCTCCATATATATTTCTTCATCCAAATCTCCATGAAGAAACGCTGTCTTAACATCAAGCTGCTCAAGATGTAAATCCTCAATAGCAACTAAAGACAATATAGTCTGAATAGAAGTCATTTTTACTACAGGAGAAAAAATTTCACCAAAATCAATACCTGGTTTTTGTGCAAATTCCTTTACTACCAACCTGGCCTTATGTCTCATCTGTCCATTCTCACCTTCCTTTAACCTATCAACCCATTTATTTTTTAGTGCTCTCTTACCAAATGGCAACTCAACCAAATCCCACGTTTGGTTCTCTTTTAAGGAATCAATCTCCTCATGCATGCCAAGCTCCCACTATTTTTGGGTTTCTACCTACATCGCCTCATCAAAACTCTCTGGTTCTCCACTATCAATGAGAAATAAGTAGAATAATGAAGGGGAATATCGAATTGGAGGTTTACTTACCCTTTCTAACCTCCTTATGGGTGTCTGAGACTCATATTCTGCTTGTTGTCCACCCAAATTCTCTGTCAGTGACCAGTCTCAGTCATCTCTAGGCCTGTACTTGATCAATGTCAGTTCCACCAGACTGACATCAGTTCCTATCTGACCGACATTGGTCACTGTCTGACTGACACTGGTTCCTATTTAACCTATCTAATCGACGTTGATTCCTTTCTGACCGACGTCGGTGTCTGTGTTTTTTTGGAAGTGATTTCCTACAAGCTCATTTTGGATCACAATCTCATCCAAATCTCCATTGCCCTACTTAGAATCCTTTAGCTTCTTGAGCTGATCATTTTACATCACCTTCTCATTAAAAACAACATCACAGCTTCTAATTATTTTGTTAGTTCCTAGATTCCACAACTGGAATCTAAAATCTTCAGAGCCATAACCAATAAGAGTGCACCTCATAGACTTAGCATCTAGCTTCTTTCTATTTTATTTATCAACGTGCACAAAAGATTTAGAACTAAAAACTATGAGAAATGAAAGATCTACCTTTTTACTTATCCAAGCCTCTTCTGGAATTCCACCATCTAGAGTAGTAGAGGGTCCTCTGTTAATCAGGTAAACTGTAGTGTCGACAGCTTCTACCCAAAATTGTAAGGGCAAACCAGCATGCAACCTCATACTCTATGCATGCTCCAATATTGTTTTGTTCATCCTTTTAGCAACTCCATTTTGCTGAGATGTCCTTGGAACCATCCTTTCCCTGCGTATTCCATACATAAAATAGTAACTTCTAAACTTATTGCTGCAGTACTCACCACCATTGTCAGATCTAAGGCACTTCAATCTCAAACCTGTTTCATTCTCAACCAAAGCTTTCCAATTCCTAAATGTATCAAAAACATCAAATTTCTTCTTTATGCAATAGACCAATATGTTTCTTGTAGCATCATCAATGAAAGTAACATAATACTGTGATCCTCCAATAGAAGCTACCTGAGTTGGTCCCCACACATCTGTGTGAACAAGCTCCAACTTGTGCTTCCTCTTTGTTGACCCAATTTTGATAAATCTTACTCTCTTCTATTTTCCAAAAACACAATGCTCATAGAAGTCTAGATCTATGCTTTTCAAATCTAAAAGCTTACCTTTTGACTTAAGAATTTTCATTCCCTTCTCACTCATGTGGTTGAGCCTATAGTTCCACAACTTTGCATCCACATCTGAAGTAGATAATACAAAAGGAGAATAATCAATAATACAATTACATAAATAGAGAGTACCTACTCTCTTACCTCTGACTAATACAAGTGCTCCCTTGGTAACCTTCCAAGATTCAGCTGTGAGAGTTACTATGCAACCCTCATCACCCAACTTTCCTATAGAAATCAGATTTTGCTTTAGGGCTAGGACATGCATGACATCCTTCAACACCCATGTGTTGCCATTCTACAATTTCAGCTGCACTTTTCCTTTGCCAACAATTTTACAAGGCTCATCATCCCCTAAATAAACTTTTCCAAAATCTCCCTGGACATAATCATTGAAAAATTATCTATTTGGGGTAGCATGGAAAGAGGCCCCAGAATATAAAACCCAAGATTCTATTTTATTATGCAAAGAAAGTGAAAGAGCATCTTGTGCAACAATACCTACAACTTTTGCTTCTTCATTACCTTCATGCTGATTCTCTTCATTAACCTTCAACCAGCAATCTTTCTTTGCATGTCCTCTCTTTCCACAATTCCAATAGGTTATCTTTCTTTTTCCATTTTTGGATTTGGATCTATTTCTCATCTTTGACTTAGACCTTGATCTCCCTTGCTTGCTCTTCTCTCTTTGCCTTCCCCTACTTTCAATACTTAAATCATTACCTGATGTTTCCCTTGTGCTTTTCCTGTGAGTTTCTTCATTCAAGATTACACTAACAACATCATCTACTTTCAAGATATTTGTAGCAGATGCAGTATTACTAACTGCCATTACCAAGCTATGCCAACTTTCAGGTAAAGAGCATAATATTAAAAGAGCCTTAATTTCATCATCAAAAACTATTTTGATTGAATTTAATTGATTTACAATTCCATGGAAATCATTAAGATGATTAGATATAGATCCACCTTCCTGCATTTGCAAATTAAATAACTACTTCTTAAGATATACCTTATTTGAAGTTGAGGGCTTTGCATATAAATTTGCTAAAGTACCCATTAACTCTACTGTTGTCTTTGCCTATGACAAGTTAGAAATCACATAAGATGCCGGGCTCAACCTTATGGATCCCAGAGCCTTTCTATCAAGAACATTCCATTCTTCATCTTCCATATCCGTGGGCTTTCTATCAACCCCACCCAATGGTAAGTATAGATCTTTCTGATACAGATAATCTTCTATCTACATTCTCCATAATTGGTAATCCTTACCATTAAACTTCTCCATTCTGAGTTTACTTTCTTCTGCCATTGCTTTGCTCCCACTCAAACAGAAACTCCTGTGAGTGACCTATAATCAATACACACTAAACAGATCTAAAACCACTTATTAGTGAACTCAAGCTTTGATACCACTTGTTAGGATCTAACAAGAACAATTGATTACTATTGTGTAAGTAACTAAACATAGAATTAATCAAAAGTAATAAGTAACTAGAAACTAGAATCAACAAAGAACATGAGATACAAGAAACAATGAAAACTTGTATTAAACTCTTCCACAAGGAAATACAATTGAAGAAATCTCTCTTTCTTCCACACCTCTCAGATGTATAGATCTCTTTCCCTCAAGATTTCTCTCTCATAATTACAAACACAATTCATCTACTTGAATTGATTTCTACATCATAATTACAAGCTATGAAGATATATCCCTATTATATAAGATTAGGTATCATGAGCTATGCAATATCAACCATTAGATACACCTCCTAATCAAAGGTTTAAAACAGTCCTACCAAAAATAGAAATGCAGACTTACAACTAACAACTAAACTTATCATGCAAATAATCTGTTCCATCCATGAAAATAGACTTTCTGGACGCACAGGTGACCGACGTCGGTCCCTGTTTGCCTGCACATGACCTACGTCGACCGATCCATAACCGACATCGGTAGTTACTAGTCGACTCCTTGCTATTGTCAGCAACTATGTAAATCCAACAACTTCAGCATCCACTCATCTAGTGAAGCTTTTAGCTCCACACCTCAACAAGAGTGTATACCCCCAATCCATATTAGGGATGATGGAACACTGACACCAATGGAGAAAAATAAGTTTCCTAAGAAGAAGAGGGGGGAGACTTTGGAAGAGATATAGGAGTGACTAAGGCTCAAGATCACCTCAAAATAAGAATCCTTTCCTTGAAACTCCTCAAAAAATCATGTGTGATTCATGCCAAAGACATACCCAAGTGTAAAAAAGAAAGGGAAGGTTCTTCTTATGATGTTCAAGATAATCCTATCCAATATAGAGGAGGAAGAGGATAAAGAGGAGTGGGAAGAAGAAGTAATGGGGAGGGGCATATACATCATGCCTAAGGAAGATGACTCCTTATCAAGTAAACAAACCCCCTCTCTTTCCCCTTAGACTAAATTGGAGAAGATGTGAAGATAGAAGAAACTCGGTTTTAAAAAAGCCAAGATGCAGATGGCATAGGAGCTAGAGGAACAAAAAGAAGAAAGACAAAAGCTACGATGTTAAAAGAATATATTGAGATGGTTGAGGCTGAAGAGCATAGGAAATAAGTAGAGAAACACAAGGCATAGGAGATGAAATTAAGGAAGGAAGGAGAAATAGGTGAGAATTTTTGTGAGTTGGAAGTGCATGGAGAAACAACACCCTCAAGTGCACCAACTGAAGAAGAGTTGAAATGCAAATGGGAGGACATGGGATTATACCAAGAGTACATCGATGCAGATCTAAAGTTTCACCTCAAATGAGAGGCCATGAGGGCCAAGGGCATGTCTCAATCTAAAATTGATTGAATAGAGGCTGAGGAGATAAAGGTAGAAGAGAATAAATGTAAGGTGCAAGCCAAGAAAAGGAAAGGAGAAGGTAGTGGAGAAATCCCTATCACCAGTGGAGGGGAGAAAGATTATATAGAGTAAACCATTGAGGCTAAGGAGTATGAGTTAAGTTATAAGGAGAAATCACAAAAAAGGTTCACCCAAGATGACAACTTCTATATGATGGAGTACATTCCCATTCGAGTTGTCATGACTTTAATGCCCCATCAAGTCTCTTGGGATCTTGATTATTACATGGATGAGCCTCAATTTTAGGTGCCTATGAAAGTGATTCATAGCACTCAAAAACTAAATGAATGGCATGGCTACTAGCTCATGAATCTTAGGGATATGAACCCTATGAGGTTGGCTAACACCCTCTTCAAAATGGCCTATGAAGTGGCATGAAAGAACATTGTCAATGAAGTTTGTACCACCAGGTGGAAATACATTATACTCAAAGTATAAGAAGAGGTAAAAGTGATGAAACTCAAACTTTAGTAGATATTCAAGTGCATATAAGAGGTGAGCCATCCTTTTTGTATGTGTGGATACCTAAAAAATGAAAGAGGTTGACAAGGTTTGTGCACTGGTAGAATAGATGATTGGAGGACCTCTTTGCCAAACTAGAAAAGGGTGTAGAATAAGTATATGTCATCTTTTATAACTTTGCCACTCAACCATAAATCATAGATGCATGCCTTCAAAAGGTGAAAGAGGAGAAGGATTCTTTAGTGAAACATGTATTTACTGTGAGAAAGATCAAGTGCATGCAAGTGATGGCATACGTTAATTCCTTAAACACCCAACTAAAGACCCAAGAATAAGAAATAGAAGATCTATTTTGTGCCTTTCAAATAAATTCAAGTGAGCAAGGGGATATTTTAGATGGTGGGGTGAGGAAAGCTAAGGAAAGGATACAAGCCTTTAGAAAAGAAATGGAAAGGTCAAATGTGTTCATTCTTGAGTCTGCATTAATGGGAGTAGAATGTGCCATAAAATAAATCAAGCTCATCATCTTGGGCTTTAAAAACTTCAAGGTGGAATTGCAGAAGAGTGCACCCAAAATTTTCAAATTAAAGGCATTGAAAGACTAATCTAAGGGAAGACTAGAAATGTTTTATGGGGTAATGTTGGGCCACTTTTTGTGATACCAAGTGGACCATGATAAATCAACACATCTCAACATGTGGAAATCATTACAAATAATTGCCTTTTTAAAACTATTAGCACTAGCTAGAATAATCTTCAAATATATTGCACTAGTTGGTAGGTATTTGATTAGTGCTTGGGTTAGAAGGAGAATCTCATTAAGTGCTTGTACGTGGTGGTTAGAGAGCATGGGTGTTAGAGTAGTGGAGTTGATGGCATAACAATCCCCAACAACAAATCATCACCCAATGTACACCCATCCAACCTTGCAAGAAGATGCTCCTCCACCTATGAGATGAGTGTGAACCTAAAGGATAAGAGAGGTGATTAATGGTAGCGAAGATCTATTGAAATTGATAGACACCATTATTATACTTTAATTTTCATAAATTAGGTTAAGTATTTTGAATGTATAGCTGAAACTCATTTGTTATCTGATAGGCATGTGTAGATTCAAATATGATCACAAACTCTATTTTCATGTTATGGACTTTATATACTAAGACTGTGAATGAATGAAGAATGTTATTGAGAACAATTGAAGTGTTGATCTTATTTAGATGGTTATATCATTATTTTGTGTTTACAACTTGAGTTAGTGGTTATGATAGTATAAATTCTATATATGAACATGTTGCCTTCTAAAGGTTTAATCCCGATGTCAATGACATCTCTGTTTAAAGTAACAAGCCCCCAATAGGCTATAAATTCTCATAAGTGTGGAGATAGACATGCACCTGAGCCTTGAAACCTATGCCTAGAGTGTTATTTAGATGAATTAACCTATGATTAAGATCTATTCTCCCCATTCCACTAAGTGCCTAAATGGTACTTACTTACTATCTGAAAGACTTGTACCCTTAGAAAGCTAGAATTAGTCTAATCTTAACTTTCACCACCATGGCCAAGATTAGTCCCCATCAATAGGTTTGTGCATATTTATCTTACCCAAGATAACCATATATTGATCAGCCACCTAAGCCCATTTCAATAATGACTAAATCTTATTGAGACTAAGGTTGTGCCATGTTTCAAATATCCCAACATGGACCTTGGTCCCTTCACTGATTTGCTTCAGGTAAGCACATAAGGCTTGTGCCTTGTGTGAAATTGATGTCAGCATAGTAGTTCATTTAAATGTTATGCACCATATAATTTGCTATGCTCATGCCTAGTTGTATCACGTACAAAACTGATTTGGCTTGACTGTTAAGTGCATGACTAAGCACAAAAATGAAATAGGAGATCTAAACATACATAGTAAACCAATAAAGTACTCTTATTTATAATTTATTGCAATATCAATGAATAGTTATACTTTATATATTTGGCATATCTCAATACTTAAATTTAGAATATTATTTATTTGAGTTTGTAAATTAATTGTCCTACTATAGATATTTTTATCACCCTTGTGCTTAATAATTTCTAAATTCTTAACCCTTTTTACCTTTGTACCATTACATTTAGGATTAAACATTGGGTGAACCCGACCTCTATGTCTTTCCATATAACTTATAGTGTGGTTTAGGGTTTTTATAATTTTTATGATCTCTATATTATTGTAATTTATTTTAAAAATTATAATTTATTTTCCTAAAATCATGTTTAATATGGATAAAAATTAACTTCTTACTCCTACTAACCCTAAAGAGGGTGATAACTACCATCCCTCTAAAAAATTCTATGCTATCACTCCTTCAAGGGGTCAGGCAATGTTATAGTAGTTTTTTGTTTTTCTTTTAATTTAATTAATGTACTAAAAAATTAATGAAATGCATGGTTTATGAATAATACCTAGAGATATGAAGATGGTTGTTCATTGTTTGAAACAACTAAATGAGGGAACTTATTTTTAGCTTGGAAGAATAACCTACACATAAGAAGACAACCTAGACAAAAATAGATAAATAGATAGATAGGTGAGTTGTCTATTTAGGAACTAGTCTCAGGAAGTTATGATCTTCCTCAAGTGGGTGTTTAGCTCACTATTTTCACAATCAAGTGGATAAATAAAAACTGAAATTACAAAAGATAAAGATATGATATAGATAATGATTATGAATTAATCTTTGTTTAAACTATCAATTTAAGTAAAGCATTCATCCCAATAACTTGTATCAGCATTCACATCCTCTTATGTAACATCAAGTTGTTCAAAAGTGGATTCAACTTAGGTAGATTAAATAATGGCATAAAGTGCTAACTAGAAGACTATGTCACTCTAGTTCATGAAAAAGGGTTGAGATACACTGGGAATATTAGTAATATTAATGATATCATGCATAATTCCAAGTAGAGTCATTTACACATTAATGTCATGTTTGAAAAGATAAAAAATTATAATGGATTGAAGATAAGGCTCTAAGATTAAAAGTCTTAGGCTTTAAAATAGTATGTAGTGGATCAATTTTGATCCTATAGAATCGGTGCTGATTTATATGAATTGATGTTGATTCTATCTAAACTAAACCTATTTAAAAATGGGGAATTATAGGGTGATAGAAGATATTGATAAGGGAAGTAGGGATTTATAATGTGTTATAAAGGCATAATAATCAGATAAAATTAGAGAATCTAATAGGAAATTAAATAATAGAATAAATACATACCTTGAACCGAGTTGTAGGCAAAATGGATTTCTTCCCATAGGTGTCAGTGATCTTTCAAGCTTGTAATGGCATATGTGGACTAGGTGTGGTGTAATTTTGATAGAGAAATGATAAGGTTATCTTTAACTCCCCTAAAAAATTTGAGTAGTGTTCTAAAGATCAAAATTCATGGTCCTTGAACCAAAGGGTTGGTTGAGTATAAATAGATCAATACTAATTGGGAGAATTGGTGTTGATCATGGGAGAATTGGTAATGATTCACCATTTTTATAGTAGATGGTTTTATTTGTATTGGTTTTTTATAACTAGGGTAATTTTAGGTTTATATGTGTGAATTTATTGAGGATGGGGTTATACATGAGTAGGTTGGTTAAAGGGTTAGGATTTCCTAGGTTGTAAATAGATTCAGGTAATTAGGGAGATGAAAAGGTAACTTGTAAAACAAATTATTAGGTGGCTAATGGTAAATAAATTAAAATTTAAGATAGGGATATTTAGGATAATATTAATAAAAATAAGGGCCCTATGAAATCAAATAAATCATGTATAATATATGAAATTATAGTTTCTACATTTACCTCTTTTTATGCTATGGTATGTAACATGTGTCATGAGATAAAAACCAAGAGAGGTCTAATGCCCCAATTTTATGTGAGGAGGTATCCCCCATAAAAATAAGAGATAGTGTGGGATGAAGAGTGGGTATTGGGTTTGAAAAATGGAGTAATGGATGGGAGAGGATAGATAACAAATGAGAGTTAAGAGCATGAATGCATAACATGAAGTATATGTTTTACAATGACATGATGTAAGGTAATACAGGTAGAGATGCATTGAGGTAAATCTTGTAATAAAATTATATAAATACAAATAGGTGGGCTTAAACAAAGGATAAATAAGAGAACAAGTGATAGGGGTTGGTTAACTGAAGCATTTGGTGTGCTATATAGTGTGCACACTACCTATAGACAGTTTTTCTCAAGAGAAAATGCACTCTCAGGACCTATAGAGGGGATATGCCCAAAGAATGAATGCCTTATGCAATATGTGGGACCAATAGGGATCTAAATACACAAACCTAAAATGGTATAGGATAAATAATAGGGTAGGTGTGAAAAGGTACTAGGGTGAGGCTATGGAATATAACTAGATTTATGAAAAAGATTGTAAGTAATGAAAAATAGGCAAATTAATGCTAATCCAAAACAAATCAGCATTGATCCACTAAATTGATGTTGATATAAAATAAATTAGTGCCAATCCAAATCTATGTATATAAGTAAATCTGATGTGAAAAGAGTTCATTTTCTATCGATGTGAAACAAATGATGAGTGAAAATTGGATGATGATTGTGACATGAGGTGCAATAGAGGTGAGTTATAATGGTCTAAGGTAATGACAATGGTCCCAAGATGAGGTAGGCCCTAGTGTTTGTTAATTTTATTGATTTTATTGTATTTTTGGCTTTTTCAAATTAGGGTAAGGCATTAGGAGTATGATAGTGCAAAATTGACATCGATTCCCATGAATTAATGATAATTTAGGGGAAATCAATGTCAATTTAGAAAAAATGGCATCAATCAATAATAAATTAATGATGATTCACTAAATAAGGTGAAATAGTGTTTAGGGTTAGGATAAATATAAGTTTATGAAAATTAAGGCTTATAAAGGATTATGGTAATATGTATGGACACTATTGTAGATGCATTATTGAGTACCACCTCTATTAGAGAGATTATAGTACTAGTTGAGTTATGATGATTGGGCAAACATGGAGGTTGTAGGCTTAAGAAGAGTGTGATTCTACTACTATATTCACCAATATGAGAGCTTGTTGGTCATATTTCTAGAGAAATGGGATGTGACCATAGGGAAATTTTGCCTACCCATAAGGGAGATGACCATCACTAAGTAGGATATTTATAGGATAGTATAACTTCTAGTGAAGGGTATTGTGATAGTACTTATATATGAATGGGGGTGCATAATAACATTGACATGGATATATGGTGGAGATGTTGTAGACATTACTTTATAGTAGGTAGTTTTGTGTTTGAGCTTTTACATGAGGTTGATATACAGGGGAGGGAGTTTTGATGATGATAATTCTATCCATATCATGCTATGCTCTCCTAGATTCAAGAGGAGGTAGGTTCCTATAGAGCCTTATAGGTATTATTATAGATATGCTAGAGTATAGGATAGTATTTTCTTGGGCCTTGACATTACTAGCACATATATATAGGGAGATGTGGGAGTGGAGGACCCATAAGATATATGGGTTGGACATGATTGTCTTTTTGTAGTGTTGAGCCTATAATCACATCTAGGTGGTACTTCCTATTGGTACCCTATGGATACAATGGTATGAGATTATCTATAGTGTTGCCTTCCTATGATGGAAGGTAGATTTAGTATGATATTACATAGATGGCATGACCCAGGACCTAGAGTATTATTGAAGGGTCCTCAAGGGGTTACATGATGGATATTTTATTTGGAGGCCTTACATTATATTTCTTTCATGGCCTTGACTAGAGGATGAGCTTGTAAACATCTAGAGGGAGAGGTGATTCATAAGATGGAGGACTGACTATGTGGAGTATTTTCATTTTGGGAGGGTTTAGAGATAGTTTGGTTTTGTATAGGATATACCATGGGCCTTAAATGTATATAGATGGGATGAGATATAGCCTAGAGTTATAGAGCTAGATGCTATAGATATTTTAGTAGGAGTCAAAGAGGAAGATCTAGTAGGTTTAGATGTAGAGGATGTAGGGTGCACTCCATCATTCTTAGTGTGGTGGGTAGGGTAGTTGGATGTTAGATAGGATAGGGTGGTATGACCTTGATATGAAGGAGTAGATGAAGAGATGTGGGATGTAGAGTAAGATGGAGGAGGAGAGGAGGAGGAGATGGAAGAGGAGTGAGAGAGGGGAGAGGAGGAGGAGGGAGGAGAGGAGGGAGAAAGGAAGAGGAGATAGACATTGCAAAGATTATTACTAAGTGGGATACATTAAGGGCCCATTATATTTTATTATAGGGAGAGGTGGAAAAAATATAGGGGGCACTCACCACTATGCAGATTGAGCAAGACACTTTGTAGACAAGATTAGATGCACTACAAGTGTAGTGTGACACCTTATGGTTGAGTAATGATCTAGCAGTTGAGGCTTAATATGAATACCATGTAGAGATGGATAACTTATGGTGGGGGGACATAGGATTATCAGGGAAGATGGTTATAGGGATGGTTGGGACCAACATAGGGTAGGTTAAGATCATGAGCATAGACAAGTACTGGGATTTTGAATTTGAGATGCAGTATTATGAGTAGATTGTATTAGATATGCATCTAGAAATTGCATGCTTTTCCACCCATTTGGCCACAGTGGGTAGATATTCTCTATGGACTCACATAGGTTTAATCAATATATGGAGTGTATCCTATAGAAGGATCATAAGAGAGATAGAGATATAGTAGGAGATGGGGAAGGGGATAGGAGTGGAGGTGGTGGTGGTCTGGGGAGTATGCATCTAAGCTGGCTCTAGTTTACATAGTAGCTTATTGTTGTATTTATTATACTAGCCAAAGAGCCACATACTTTGTATATGGATATTTATTATGTACATTTTGAGCATATATATATATGATTTTGATTATGAGTTGTTATTTTCATATTTTTAATTTTTATTGAGTTTATTAGATTATGGATTTTGAGATATTATGGATTCTTGTATTTAGATTATGTGATTATGGATTTAGCTAACTAGATGATGTGATATATTTATTATGTTTTATGGATCATGATTATTATGGATGTAAATTAGATTACAAATTTTGAAATGTTATGGATTTATGTATACTTGTATTTATATTATGTTATAGATTTTAAAATGCTATGGATTTACATTAGACTATTTTATGGATCATGATTATGTTACTATGGATGTGATTATTTGATTTATGGATTATATATTTATGTTATATGATTATTATTATGGATTTGATGGATTATAATGATCTTATGTTTTAATTAAGATATATGTGGTAATTCCATTTTTAGATAATTAATTAGGACAAATCTTGATTTACTTAGGATAAAAAGAAACAAAAGGTTTTATTGCTCATTACTAGCTCATACCATAACCCAAGAAAACCTCTTGAAATAAATGCATGTGCATCCTTGATTTTTAATACATACCCTAACAATGTTAGGTTGATTATATTTAAGATATATTGGTTTGAGATGGAAATTTTTAGGGATTTGCTTTAGGATTTGATAAAAAGTGGATTTTTTAAGAAGAAGATAATTTCACCTTGTATACCCAAAACTAAGTTGACCCTAGGATATTTTGTACCAATCCATGTAGACTGATCAATATGGGAAGTCTACTAATTTAAAGAAATCCAATCAATGTAGGAAGCTTTTTTGGGACATTTCATGTATGATAGCCATCCTTTGAGGGAGTGGTCAATATTTTGAGAGATGCTTTTCAAAGTAGCTATCCTTCGAGGGAGTAGTCTAATATATATATATATATATATCTACATGTGTGTGTGTGTGTTTGTATATTTTATAACTATCCTTTGAGGGACTAGTCTGTTATTTTTGCTTATTTTATAGATAATTTTATTTGATTTTCTTTTGATCCTAGTGTTATTATTTATTTATGGATTGGCCTCCGGCATATTAAAATAGTTCCCTAAAGCTTTGTTTCACATGATAACACTCTTATTCCCAAAATAAACTAGTGTTAGGGAGGGATTTGAGTAAATAATGATTTCGAGCTCCTTCCCATTATAGATGGACCTTATTCAATTAGAGCATGTTATGAATAGAGTCAGGGTATTCATATTCAAGGTTAATATAGACAATGTTTTCATATAACCACATGAATCTATATATAATTATTTGGTATAAGAATGAAAGGGATATGGTTTTATCTAATCAAACCAAAAGAAAATAAACTAAGAGGACCAAGGTGATTAAGTCGTATTAATATTGGAAAGGATACAAATGTAATGCATTAATAGGTGTTCATTCTAATTTTCCATCAAGAGAGGCCAAATGATATGCCCCACATCCATATTTATGGGTGATAATATAAGGTCTGAGCCAATTTGCAACAAATTTTCTTCATTTTATTTTTCCATATTAGTGACATGTTGATTTTATTTTAAGACAAGATAACCAATATTAAATTCACATTCCTTTAGATGTTTATTATCGGTGCATTTTATTCATTCTTGATATACATGGAGATGGTCAAGGGTAGCCAATCAATGCTCATCTAAGAGCTCAAGCTAGGCTAATCAATCCTAACAAAAGTCATCCTTAGAAATGATATATTTAAGAGAAATTTAAAGGGAAGGAATCTAAACCTCAAGAGGAAGTACAAATTTGGTATCATAAACTAGAGAAAAAGGAGTAACACCCATAAGGGTCCAAATACTAGTTTGATAAGCCCATAAGGCAAAGGAAATGTGAAGATGTCAATTATTTCCTACTTCATTAATGATTTTAGTTAGGATTTTGACAAGAGTTTTATTGGATACCTCAGCTTGTCCATTAACTTGAGGGTAGTATGGTGAGGATAAACTTATCTTAATATTGAAAGAGTCACAGAGATTTTGAACCTTTTTGTTTTTGACATATTTTCCATTATTTGTGATGATATTATAAGGAACACCAAAGCAACAAATAATATGTGGATTAATGAATTCCATAATTTTCTCTACTTTGGTTGAGATAAGAAGAATAACCTCCATCCACTTAGTGAAATACTCAGTGGTGTTAATGATAAATCTATGATGTTGGGAAGATTTAGGATTAGTCTAACCTATAAGATCAAGCCCCCACTAGGAAAATGGCAAAAAGTCCTATGCTACCTATAATTTTTAATGAGGGACATGCAATAGGTTATCATGCTATTGACATTTTATGCATTTATTAACATATTCATAACAATCTTGATTTAAAGTGGGCCAATAATATCCCAATCATAGTATTCTCTTAGCGATGGTGCGGCCACTAAAATGTCTACCACACAACCCATCATGAGCTTATTTGATAGTGAGGGTAGCCTCATGATTTTAGAGATAATGAACAAAGATACCATCAAAACCCTACTTATAGAGGAAACACCCCTAGTATGATAAAATTCATGATGTGATGATGGAAAGCTTTCTTACCATTTCTAGATAAATTTGGAGGAATAATCCCCCTTGATAAGTAATCAAATATCTATGTGTACCAAAGATCCAATAGATTTTCTTCTACACTATGGATGGAAGGAAGATCAATTTTGGTAAAATAAGGTTGATTAACATTATGGATGAGGACAAATAACTTAGAATCCTAAGATAAATATGGGATGAATGAGGCCAAAGAAGCCATGGTATCCACAAACTTGTTAGTTGATCGAGGGGTGGCTTGGATAACATAATACTTAAAAATAGATAGTAACTAATGAACCAAGGTCTTATACTTTTGAAGGGTATCATTATTACATTGATATATGCCCTTAATTTAATTGACCACAAGCTAGGAATCACCATAGATATTAAGTATTTTAATACCTAAATCTAAAGTAGTTAGGAGACCTATGATCAAAACCTCATATTACACCATATTATTATTGTAGTCAAAATCAAGCTTAAAAGATAGAGGTATAGGTGTCCCCCTAGGAGAAATTAGGATAATTTAAACTCCCCTACCACACTTGTATATGGATTTATCAAAGAATAGAGTCATTTGATATTAGAAATCCATTTGAGACATGGAGGCTATGGATTCATCTGGGAATTCATAATTAATTGGTTGATTATCAGAAATAGGTGCTCTACAAGTTGATCAACAATGATTTGACCTTTCACTAATTTTTTATGGATAAAATATAGATAAAATTCTACCAAAAGCATAAGCCATTTATCCATTCACTAATTCTAATAAGGCTTTGAATGCATAAATTTTAGGGGATCAATGTTTGAGATAACATAAGTTTTGTGATTAAGCAGATAATGGCAAAGCTTATAAGCTACAAAGACTAGATCTATGTATAACTAATTTGTGTGTGAATAACACATCTCACATTTAAAAATTGTGACTAATATAATAAACTACATGCTCTTTATTTTGTTCATCATGGTGGGTAAGCATGGCTCCTAGGGCATGGTCCATTGTTAAAATATACAAGAAGAAAGGTTGCCCATCTATGGAAGGAATGTAAACTAGTGGTGAGAGAAGGTACATATTAAGAGCATCAAGGGCTCTTGATATCCAAAATCCCAATTAAAATAGGTATCCTTCCTTAGGAGGTGATAGAATGGTTGACATCGACCAGATAGCTAGGAGATAAAATGATGAATGGATTATAATTTTCCTTCTAAACTATGGAGTTGTTTAAGATTAGATGGGGATGGAATTTATAAAATGGCTTTGATCTTAGTGGGGTCAAATTATATCCCTTAAATAGAGATGATAAAGCCTAAAATCTTACCCATAAAAACTCTAAAAATGCATTTCATGAAATTAATACAGACATGAAACCAAATTAAGTAAATATTACTTTTAGCATCTTAAGATGGTCTTTTCACAATTTTGACTTACTAAAGAAATCATTGACATAGTCCTCAATAATTTTATGTGTTATATCATATAATATGTAAGTCATGGCCATTTTGTAGGTGGAACCAAAATTATTTAAGCTAAAAGGCATAACTCAGTATCAAAAAGTCCCCTAAGGAGTAATAAATGAAGTCATATGTTGATCTTTTGGTATGATAAGGATCTATTTGTATCCAGAGAAACCATCCATAAGTGACAACATTTCATGATTGGATGTTAAATATACTAATTGGTCAATATTAGGGAGAGGGAAATAATCCTTAAGAAAAGTGAGATTAAGGTTTTGAAAGTTAGTATAAAGGCACAATCCTCTTATGGGATTTATGATAGGGATGATATTAGATACCCATTGAGGATAATCAATAGGTTGGATAAAGTTGACAGATAAGAGACATTACAACTCTTCCTTGACTAAACATGCAACATGAGGATGTATCTTACAAAAATTTTACTTTATAGTCTTGGCATCAAGGAATGTGACAATGTTATGGATGAAAATAGCAAGGTTGATACCAGGCATGACACTATATAACCAAGCAAAAACTTCACTATGATCTATCAAAAATGCAATGAAATACTAGTGCTCTTGAGGATATAAAGATTTGATGGCCTTAACTATTCATGGAATCTCATGAGATACTATGTTAATGTCAATGGTAACTTTATTTAATAGGCTAGAGGTTTTAAATATAAGGGATTTATGTAGATGGGAGTTTTCTATGCCTAAATGGATCGACTCATTGTCTTGACACTAAATAACAAGGATGGTGGGAAAATTATTTCCCTATCATGTTTGGGTAAGCTAGAGGAATGGTTTTTATCTCCCCATAATGATGATAGATTATAGGTTATATAGTGATGACATTTACTAAAAAGAAAGTTTGGGGGAATGGATACGATGTCATCTATTGTATAAGGAATGCTAGATGGTGAGGATGATGTGTCCTCTTCAATAATAGGAATAAGAGTAAATTTTGGGGTAGTTTTGGGATTTTTGTTAAAACCAAGGCTATGCTTTTCATGGGGTTTCCTAAAATATCCTAACATAACCTCGTGTGGGCCTTGTTCATAGCATATTATGCCAAAACACTTAAAAACAAACCATTGTAGGTATGTTTTTGCAAAGTGGGGTTTATCTAGGAATGGAAAGTTTGAGGTGAATAGTTTCATATGGATTTAGTTATTAAGACTTGAAGAAGGCTAATTGACCTCCCCTTATATCAAATGAGTGTGGAGGAAAGGTGGATTAAAAGGGAATAATCTCTCTTAGATTAGAATAATATGCATGTTGTTTGTCTGGATGCCCATATTCCTGGGGAGTGGCGAGAGTGTTAAGCATCAGTAATTGATACTCTCCAATTGATAGTTGCTAAAACATGGAATAAATAGAATCATTGAAAATAATCCTTGATGTAGGGATTATCATACTAGATGATGCCCCATTAGATGATGATGGGGTCACATTTTCAACAAAATTAAAAAATCATTTGGTTGAAAGGTGAGGTTGCAAGTTTTGAATAGATGTGGATCGACTAGGACATTATGAATCTTACCCTCATATTCAAATTTAATACACCAATTTAAAGTGGAGGGGATGAAATGCATGACACATATCTAATGATGTCCTAATAATATGTTTTATTGAAACTCCCCTTCTATTAGGTAAAATAACTCAGGTAGAATACATACACCTACTTGGATAGGAAGGATAACTATTCCTAATGTAGGGGCCACCATATCATTGAATGCCTGTAAAATGGTTGAGAATTTTGCTACAATAGTTCTAGGTAACTATCATTTTTTAAATGGATGAAAGGAGATAATATTTATGTTGGCACCATTATCAATCAATACTCATTTGATTCAAGTTTGATCAATTTGGGTAGTGATAAATAATGGGGGATCATCAAGTTGTAACAATGATATTTATGAATCGTGAAATGTTATCGATAATGTCTTTTGAAGAAATGTGATAAAATTTGATATAGGATAGGTTTCATCAACTTGTATCTTGGTGGCCTACAAGGCTTCTATCATAGTGTCATGATGTTGTGAAGAGTTTTTGACAAGTTCATATAAAGACATATTAACTGAGAGCTGATGAAACTACTTTAGAATGGATATATATATATATATATATATATATATATATATATATATATATATATATATAAATTTTGAAGAATTATTATTTTTTCACTTTTCCTAAAATGGATATTTTAGGTTGGAATTGTAGGAATATTTATGGTAGGATATTTTGCAATAGTCACTTTGGCTTTATCATGATTGTTGGTTTTATGACCTTGGGTTTGGGATCACATAACTATGTGAATCACATCTAACTAAAAAAAAGGTGGATTTGTCATGTTTTTAGACTCATTCAAATCTATAGGGTTTAGGAGGGGTTGATATTTATCTCTATTAGATATTTTATCTTCCTTTAACTCCCATTCTGATACTAGTGGTAATACTCTAGTTTTTGAGGTAGATGTGACTCTAGTTGTTTGATTATTGAGATAGTCATGATCCAATTGTTCCATTATAATATCATCTTATTCTAATAAGTTTTAGACCACCACTTTTATCATATTACAAATTTTAGTATCATGCCCTGATATTCGATGATATGCACATTTCTTCTTTTCTTGATATCACATTGGTCTCTGAATATGAGGGTTAACATGTTTTATGGGTATTAGGTGACTAGGGAGGTTTAGAGAATTTTATCAAGAACTTAGAATATGACCCATTAAATGGATCCTAACTAGGTTTTTCAATTGTTTGAGGCACTGGTAGGTAAGTTGCATTTGACTTCAAACCTTGATCTCTCAAACTAGTTATTTGAATATTCCTTACAGTAGGTACTTTGTGCTTAAGATAAGACCTCAAGCCTAAGAATTATTGATAGTAAGGGTTTAAATGGTTACATATTGACATTATCATAGTGGGAATACCCCTTTGTGATGGTACACAATATTTATAAGAGGATTCTATGATGGTAGCTTTAAGTCTTGCCAAAGGATGAGGTCCCAATATAGATGCTTTGTTTAAATAGGTGGCATAAGTTCCTTCCCTTTTTCAATTTGATCAGGGGTATAAATGATATCCTCCTCAAGGAGTTCAATCCTGATGGGAGGATGTTGTAAGGATTTTCCTCATGAGGCCTTTATGTTTTTGTTTTTAATACCTATATCCTTCCCCTTAATTTACTAAGATTTGTCTCTTCCCAAATTATGAGGGGAATTGGTCTTGGATTTGTTTGAGATAATGTAATAGTATCCTCAAGGGGGAGTAATCTAGAGGGGATGGGTATTCTAAATGAAGGTATTGAGGTGATACAAGGATTGGGATGTGTATATTCAAGGATTTTTAAATAAGACTTTTCTTTGATAGCCCTTTCCTTGTTTATTTCTAATTGATCATTTTGAATGTTTTCAGATAATGTTTCCTTAAGTGGATACAAAATAATGAGATCTATAAAGATAGAGTAATTTTTAAGGATAAATTCACATAATTCAGATGGTTTGAAAGTGTCTCCTATAAGGATATCAGGGATAGAGCACTATCAACCTCTTTAGGTATAAGTTGATCATGAATTATATTGATCACATGGGTCTTATGGTTTGAGGTGGATATTGAATTAGCCTATATGGAATTAGACATGGAATCATGGTTAGGTAATGGCTACCTAAATATGTCTAAAGACTAATCAGGGGGAGCATTAGGGTTATCTAATTGTAATTCCTATTGATCAATAATGTTCTATACTATACCCTTGAAATAGCAATGCCTATTCATATCATGACATATTACATGGTGGTAATTATAAAAGTCATTTTCCTTAAACCATATAGGTTTGAGGAAAGAGTCATCAAGAGGCCTAATTGGAGGAAGTTTGATGATAGGTTCTTTTAAGAGTTTATCCAAGATAGATGCGTAAGACTCTCCTAAAGGTGTATATTATCATGGTGGAAAATGTGTTAATGGTTTTTGGGATTATTCTTAAGAGGTAGAAGGTTTAGATTGGATTTTTATTTATAGGGGTGTTGATTTTAAGATTATGGCATTAAAAAATCCTTTGGTTTTATTATCAGTCCCTTTATAGGGATCAATTTGAATTTTTTACTATGTAATTTCACTTTCCCTTCTTTCAAATCTTGAATTTCTAGTTTGTGGGAAATTGAATAGGCCTCATCAAAGGTTTTGAAGGATTTCACCTATGAGACTGATGATATATGTTTAACATATGATATCACAAATAATTTAATTAGTTCATGTTGCAAAAGGGGAATGTGAGTTGGTAAATAAGACTCTTCCATCTAGCCATGAAATCTATGATAGATTCATCATTGAATTGTTTGATGGCATAGAGGTTGGTGATGGTTAATTTTCTTGTGATGTTGATAGAAAAGTGCTCTAAGAATATTTGGGCTAGATGCATAAAATAAAATAGGGAATGTTGGGGATCAAACTGTACCAGTCTAAGGTTGGTCTAACTAGTGAAATGGGAATGGTTCTAAGAAGAAGAACACATTCATGAGATATAAGATAACAAGTGTGTTTGAATTCTTGAATGTGCTACTAAGGATCATCCTTATTTTGAAACTTCATAAAATTAAAGATCTCCTATTGCAAAGGGTATGATATAATGGGGATAATTAGGTTAATAGGTTCATTATAGATTTTCTTGTAAGTGAGCATATTTTTTTGCCTAGATGTAGAAGCTTCCAAATTTACCATCTTATTCATAAGAATAATCATAAGGTCTAGTTGGGTATTATATTGAGTGATACCTCCAAGACATTCTATTATGGATGTTGATAGGTAGGAAATAGACTGGAAAAGGGATATGATAAAGGGTAACCAACTGAGGTGGTCATAATTAATTGGGATGTCATCACATATTGTGGGGATTGAAAGGGTATATAGGTAGACCCAAGAGCTTGCATGGGATATATGTATTAGGTGGATAATGTGATATATTACTAGGGAGGTTGACTTATGGGAGCTTTTTATGAAGGCTAAGTTTGGGGATATAAGGGTACACTAATTTGGATGGGTGGGAGAGTTTATAGGATTGAGATTACTATATTTTGAGGTGCTATGGTAAGAGTCAAAGTAGACATAGGTTGAGGTATGGTAATATTTTAAGATTGGGTAATAGTTGGGGATGAACAACTAGATGTTACCAGAGGTAGATTGCATAAAGGTTACATGGTGTTAATATCAAAAATTTCTAGGGGAGGATTGTTGTGGGAGGACACCATAATTGTAATTAACCCTTCACCTTCCTCTAGAGACATGCCAAAAACATTCCCAAAAAATTATGTAGGGGGAAAGTGGAATGTGAATAACTTGGATGTTAAGGTAATGGTTAAGATTGATTGGATTATTATCCAATATGGTGTAAAATTTAGGATCTCTCTAAGTATAATACTAGGGAATACCCTCCCCCATGGACTCAAGGGATGTAGGAGGATTGGGAGAGTTCTCCATGGATGAAGATGAGGTTGGGGGTTTGGTTTTCTTTAGTGACTACTATCACATCAAAACCATGTATCAAGAAAGAAAAATCAATAAATGAAAACAAAAACCACATAATATTCTTTTTGATTATCTTGTTTTAGTGTACAAGAAAGACACACACACTACAAGATGTACTTAAAAAATTTACTTTTTAATAAATTAACTTTAAATTGTGATTAAAAAAAGGTTAATGAAGGTTCTAAGAAATGATAGTCTAGAGATGGTTTCAGGTTTGTTTAGGATCAAAATATCTCTATATTAGAATTGATACATGTCTTGGTATTGGGGCCTACCCCCTCACTTCACACACTGTAGTGTAAGGCTGTTAAGTTATTATCTAGTATATATTTGATAACTAGAGTTTATACTTACTTAACATACTGAGTTGGTTCTCCCATTGGTCATAAACTCTAAGTAGGATAGCTGAGATGAAGGTTACCACTAGGTGATGAAATACTAGTTAGTTACCTTATGTCAATGTTTAATGAATCTATTATGTAAGTGGTTTGGTATGTGTGTGGAAAGAGGTGATTACTATGATAATTTAATCACCTAGATTACTCTATATGAAATACCTAAGAAAGCAAGAAATGGATGTAATTATTTTTAACCTTTAAAAAGGAAACTAAATACAATTTTGTATTTTTATTTTTAATGAAGACAAAAATCAAGAGAAAAGGAAATGAATGGATAAATTCACAATGAATTATAATAAGAAAAATGAGACCTTAGGGGTCCCACTGAGCGTGCCAGAATGTTATAGTAGTTTTTTTATTTTTCTTTTAATTTAATTAACTTACTAAAAACTTAATGAAATGTAAGGTTTATGAATAATACCTGGAGATACAAATATGGTTTCATATCACTTGAGTCCATTGAATGAGGTAACTTATTTTTTGTTTGGAAGAATAACCTGCACACAAGAAGACAATTTGGACAAAAATAGATTAATAGATAGATAGGTGAGCTTCCTAGTTAGGAACTAGTCCCAGAAAGTTATGAACTTTCTCAAGTGGATGTCAGCTCATTGTTTTCCCAATCAAGTGGATAAATAAAAACTATAATTATAATAGATAAATATTTAATATAGATAATTATTATTAATTAATATTCATTTAAACTATCAACATAAGCAAAGTATTCATCCTAATAAGTTATAACAGCATTCACATCCTCTTATATAAAATCAAGTTGGTCAAAAGTGGATTCAATTGAGGGAGATTAAATAATTTCACAAAGTGATAACTCGAAGGCTATGCCACTCTAGTCAATAGAAAAGGGTTGAGATACAATGGGTAGATCAGTAATATTAATGATGTCATGCATAATTTTAGGCAAAGTCATATACACATTAATGTCATGTTTGAAAAGATAGAAAATTAGAATGGATTGAAAACAAAGTTATAATATTAAAAGTCTCAATTTTTAAAATAGTATGTAATGGATTGATGTTGATCCTATAGGATTGGTGCCAATTCAAATGACTAAACATAGTTCTATCTAAATTGCACCTATTTAAAAATTGGGAATTATAGGGTGATATAAGATACTGATAAGGGAAGTAGGGATTTATAATGTGTTATAAGGGTGGAATAAGAAAATAGAAGTGGATAAACTAATAATAAATGAAATAATGGAACAAATACATACCTTAAAATGAGTTGTAGGTAGAATGGATTTCTTCCCATAAGTACAAGCGATCCTTTAAGCTCGTGATGGTGAATGTTGATCGGGCATGGTAGAATTTTAGTAGAATAATTCTAAGGTTTTCCTTAACTCTCTTGAAAATTATGAGTATCATTCCAAGAATCAAAATTCATATTCCCTGAGCTAAAGGGTTGGATGAGTATAAATACATTGATGCTGATCAAGAGAATCGGTAATGATTCACCCTTTTTAGTAGCAAATGTTTTTATCCACATTAGTTTGTTCCAACCATAGACAATTTTGGGTTTATATTTGTGAGGTTATTGAGGATGGGGTTTTATGATAGGTTGGTTAAAGGGTTATAATTTCCTAGGTTGTAAATAGATTTAGGTGGTTAGGGAGGTGAAAACGTAATTTGTAAAACAAATTATTGTGTGGATAATGGTAAATAAATTAAACTTTAGATAGGGATATTTAGGATAATAATAATAAAAATAAGGGCCCTATGACATCAAATAAATCATATATAATATACAAAATTATAGTTTCTATAGGTAGATGGTATATGTATGCATGTTCAATTAGATTTACCTAGAGTTTGTGTGTGTGAAACCCTAAAAGATAAAATCACCACCATGATCAAGTTAATGGAAGAGTTAAAAAATAAAAATCAATATGTTATCTCAAAATTGACATCATTGAGAAATTAGATTGCATACCTACATAATCCAAAATGTGCTAGTGTTAATCGTGTGTTTGTATCTTCCTCTGGCAATGCCATACCCAATAAGGTTAATTCTAAGTGAAATGATAAAATAACATACATATAAAACAAGCTATTCAAATATTATACAAAAGGATACTAATATTCCAAGTGAAATCCTAATATAAATACTTTGAAACAAAGTGATTTAATTACCTCATCTACATCCTACAAGGAGATCAAAATACTATTGTGCATATCATGGAATGCATTGACATTATACAAATTGTTGTTATGAATTAAAGAACCAAATTAAAAGTCTTAAATACAATGGTGATCTTATCATTGATAAATCACTCATGAAATCCACTCACATTATGAGAACTTATCCTAAAACATAAGGGCCAAAATAACAAATATGGTTACCAAAAGACAATTCAAAAAAAGAGAAGCATCAAAAGAACAAAGAAATAGAGAAAATACCATTACCAAAGGTTATAAAAATTCCAAATGATTATGGAATTAATGATACTATTCATAATATAAATATTATAAATAAATAGTTGAGAAAAAATTATATTTATCTGCTCATTATCTTACCAATAATCTATTCATACCTACTAGTCTTGATCATATAAACTAAATCCATTTCCAAGACATACAAAACCAAATACAAATAAAGTTAATTCAAACCATATAACTTAGGATGTTCATAAGGAATTTTTTTCACTTGGATTTACACCTTTTGAGGAGATTAAAAGCTCTCCTCATCTAAGTGGAAGAATGGAATCACCTCTAGGCTTGTGGGCAGCCTAGGGAATGAGGTGAATCTCTAGATAGGGTTATCTCCCTTGATGTACCACTTTGGATTATAACTAATACTAAACTTGGAGAGTGAAAATGGAGAGATATAAATGAAAACAAACTAATCCAAGGGAGGTGATACACAAAATAACATGATGACATCCAACCATATACATGTTACACTTGAAATCAAAGGATCAATTAAACATATACTTCTCCAATCTTCATCTTCTCACATCAATGTTACATTGTGAGGATATGAATGAATGTGAAAAGCTAGGAGAAATAGACAAGAGAAATATGAGGTCACTAATAAATATAATAATTCACTTAAACCATGAACATCTCCTGGAACACTTCACATGCCCTGCAAGAAGAGGCTGCAAATAGGTGAAAGAATGGAACAACATGCTAAGGAATCCATAGTTTTCACTAAGAAAGATTCATCATCCAATTGAAAACACTAAAAATAGTCATATATGAGGTAAAAATAAGTATTATTATTGATAAAAATTTATAAAAATGAGTAGGGCTTCACCATACTCAGGTGGATCATCTACTATAATGCCAAAATGGCTAGTTCGTATAGAACTTATGAGAGAGAGAAGTAGAGATAAGTCTAAGGGTCATAAAGACAATTTTAAAGATGATACAAGGAGTTAATTTTAATTTTTTAGATGTTATAGGATGAACCATGCAAGGTTTTAAGGTACAAATTTTAATCCATGTCATAAACCTCATAAAAAGTGGCAAGAAACTCCCCATTCTGGCTCAAAAAATTGTTTGCATGATTAACCCTATTTGAATTCCTTATAACTGATTAGGATCAGGTATAATGATTGAAATTATGTTTAAGGAAATTAAAAATTCCTTTCCATTCATTATTTTTAGGCTTGGTCCTCTAGAATCAACTCAAAAGGAGCAATCATCATTTGCTACCTAGAAAATTGCTCTTCCATGCACCCTGCACACTTGGCCTCAAAATTAGCATAATTTACTCATAAAAATAAATGAAAGGAATTAAATTACACATATAAATAAAATTCATGGCCTTATAATCACCAAGGACACCTTAAAAATCCATTCATTTGAAGTGTCCACACTTCTCCCTAGCTTGTCCATTAGGCAAGTTTTGACTGACTAAGTTAAAGTACTTAGTTTAGACACTTAAAAGTTTCTCCTTGGAATAAAATGGAAGATTGTCCCCATTTTCAATAAGTATTATTCCAATTCCAACATGTAAAATCTAATCATGAGGCAATCATGTGTAATGATTGCTCAAATTTTGTCTTTTTTATGCCAATTAGAGGAATCTCATGAATCTTGTGCCAGTTGGCCAAGTAGTTACTTCTCACGCAAATTTTGGATGGATGACTCTCAAGTATGAGCATAGTGGTAGAGTCATGGATATAGTGGAATTATCAACCCTAGTGACACCTCAACACCTGGTGTGTGCCCATCCAGCCTAGCTCAGATTCTTCCAAAGGCTATAAAGCAAACTTGGAGCATGAGAGGAAAAAAGGAGATTAAAGCACAACAAAGCACTATACAAATGTATTTAGGGTAAAAAATAGGATATATTATGATTATAATGGTATAACCAGCCTTGTATAATCTGATCTTGCCTATGATTTTTTGGACATGAATGTTATCACACTGAGCTTAGGCTCAGATTGATCTTAGGCTCAGATTGATCGTGTAAAATATCAATTTTAAATATGAATGAAATCAATCACTTGAAAGATATATGTGTTGAATAATTTATATGAATATAATATTTAAGATTTGAATATGGTTGTGATCTATATGTTCTTTAATAGTATTATTGGTAATTAGATGAATCACTGGAAGATCTATGAAGCTAATTGTAATGACCATCATGATGCATAATAACCAACTATTAGGAAAAACCCAATTTGCACTAAAATCCAAGTGAACCCAGGCCTTTCAAGATAAATAAGCTAGGTAATTAAAGTAAAGATGAGAATGTCATATATAAACCTCAACCCAATTAGTACCTAGATCAACTGCCAAACTAGATGTGCACTACTATGGCTGAGAACCAAACCATAGCTTCATCTAGCACCTGTTAACTTGATTATTGAATAACTTTGTGATGATGAACCCCCATGACATGCCCCATTGACCAAACCAAATTTGTGCCATGTTCCAAATAACCAAATATAGGCCTCAATCCTTTCATCACTGAACTTTAGGTGAGTGATCAAGGTTTGCACCTTGGGTGAATTGGATGCTAGTGTAGAGATGTGGTTAATGTTGCACCTAACCTACTGCTAAGCCTTGCACCTAATTACCTTAAATTACTAAACTAGAAGGGTGAGTTAATAATAAAAATGGTCACTAATCTAAGAGACTACCTCTTTCTACAACATGGACATAAGGAGTTAGTATGAGTCCTAAAATTCCTTCTAAACCTGATTTCACCTCTTAAAACTTCTTGTAGCCTACAAAACATAAAAAATGGTAAAAAATAGCTTGTTTCTCACCCCATACATACAATTCCATATATATAGTTGGTATGTGACAGATCTTGATTGATTCATCTACAAGGTTTAGTAGGTTTAAGGAGAAAACTATTCCATTTGATCATCTTTTCAAGATTATTTCTCTAAACTAGTATCTAGCAAGGGTTTTCAAGGGTTTTAGGTTTATTTTGACTCTTAAGATTTATTCATAAAAGTATGACATATAATTTTCCAACCAATTAAAAATAATAATTTTTCAATACCCTCGTTAACATCCTTAAACTTTTCAGATTCCCATGCAAGGCATCATGAAAGGTATGAGTGTTGAAACTTGACCTATTGAGCTCTTTCTCCATTTTCCAGCAGGTCTGAGTGTTGTTTTGAGCCAAAAATGGCTTCATTTGGTTTTTACTCTAAGAGATTTAAAACCTCTTTTTTACTAATCCCATCAACATGTTTTAACATGTTATAATGCATACTTCATGTTATAAATGCAAAAGGTCTCTCGTTTGGGATCTAGGCTTCACCATGCCTAGTATGCTTCTTTACACTTTAGAGCTCAAACTAACATTTCAAGGTTTTACATACCTATAAATATCTTAGGAAATTATAAAATGATACCATAATCATGTCACAGCCTATTAGAAAGATGGAAAAGACAAGGATAATGAGAAAAGACAAAAGGAAATAAAATTTAAAAATAGTATGCCTTGTCTCTAACCCAATCAAACCTAAAACAAGTAACTTTGGTTACTAACCACTTAAAGGTTGACTAGGGTATTTTATAAGTATTTGTATTTTTTCCTAGTTTGGTGTTTTGGTTATGAATAAATAAAATGCCTTCTATATTTAAAGGTAGAACCTAGACCAGATTAAGAGTTAGATAATTTTGAGAAGCTAATAGCAAAAAATTTTGGCATTTTTATTTAGAACTGAGTAATGAGAAAGTTGAATTTTTAAGAAGTTTGTGAATTCTGTTAGAAAAGGATTGGATCTCAATTTTGAATGAGGAAGGGCCCCCTCAGAATGATTTTTTGTGAAGATCCTAACCCTCTTTAATTATTAGTGTGTTGTGTAAGTCTATTTTATTATTAAGTTTGATTATATAAGTGTGATGCATGTACGGTACGTAAGTGTGGAATAGTTCTATAATTCTGTTATAGTAGTTTCATAATATATCTATCTGGTAAATTTAACATAAATTCATCATAATGTAATTTTAAAATCAAGTTGATTTCTAAATAAGTAATGCATATATAGTTCTTACACTCTTAAAAATATTATGCACCTTGGGTTGATAATTAATGTTTAATCAAACTAGGGAATCTAGTAATCACTAGGTAATTAGTCTACACAACATTTTGGCATTGTTGTTGGGGAGGGTGTCAATTATTATTTCTAAAATCAATAACTAATTTTTTTTTGTTAATGCACTATTCTACCTAGTCAAGCAAGTCGAGTAAAGACATTGTGGTGTCTTATGCCAAACGTATAAGTTCTTAGACATATAGTTCCAATTGAGCAAGTTGAGTGAGGGCACTAAATGTCTTATGCTAGATGTCTAAGTTTCTATAAGTAAACAATGCATAATTTACTTAATTCATGTTTCTAGAATTTATTTCTTAAAAAAAGTGATTTATTTTCAGCAAAGTATGCTTTTAATTTTCCTACTTTCATTTCCTACTTTCTAAAATAATTTTACTACTTTCATTTCCTGCTTTCTAGAATAAGTTTTCCTATTTTCATTTCCTACTTTATAGAATATTTTTTCTTGATTTTAGTAGATAATCTTTACTACTTTCTAGAAGTAGAATTTCAATTCCTATTACTTTTATTTTAGCATTCCTTTATTTATATATTATTTTTAAAAAATTGGTCTAAAACAACCCCCTTGAACACACAAAAATGAAAAAAAAAAACTCTGTGTAAGAAGGGACAGGATAACGAAGGAGTGGCATAATTTTTATGCAAAGAGAAAGAGACTCTCAAGGGAGATTCCTACCAAAAAATCCACAAGTTACTACTAGGAAAGAACCAAAAATACCTATAGCAACTAAGAATCCTATTAAATAATATACCATAAGCTAGAAGGCTCTTAAAGAAGAGAACACTACAAATTTAAGGTTGCAACTTGTAGAAGAAGAATTATTGGCTTTGAGAAAGGAAACAAAAGTAGAAGCATTAGCTAAGCTGGTAAGAAGAAATGAAGGAGAGAAACTACATGAACTAGACACTCTAGAGAGTAACATATTTACAACATTTTAGTAAGGCTTTCTTGATCAAATCAAAGGAAGCTCAAGAGGATCTTTAGACCCTTCATCTAGTAAAAAGACTAAGGATCAATAGATAAACATTTATTATCATGATAACCAAAGGATTGACATATATTATGAGGATGAGATCTTGAGTAACTTTGGTATCCATATCAAAATAAGAGCATCATGATAAGAAAAGGAGACTTTGTGGATGATAGTGGGACCCCAGACATATTTACTTTTGAATTTCTTATTCTAGATGCAACAGGGATAACACAAATGAAAAAAATTCTACCCTCACCCTTGCCCAATTTTAGAGGTACATTATTAGAAGACCGAACACATTATTATTCAAATTTAATATCCTCTGTAGAATCTATGACTACAGGCAGAATGCACAAAAATTAAAACTTTTTCCAGCTACTCTTAAAGACTCAACACTTCACTAGTTTATGGGACTGGGTAGTAATTTGGTCCACACTTGGGAGGACATGAAAAAAAATTGGCCAAGTATTAGGAGTATGGAACAGGAAGAAGTTATAGAAGAAATGACATCTTAAAGATGACTCAAGAGGGGGATGAATCCTTGGAGGACTATGTTGAATGGTTTATGTTTAGTGTACAAATAGTCAAGCAAAGTGTACTTGGAGAAGAACCTTTGAAACTCATCTTCCTAAAAGGATTCAGAGAAGATTGTCTAGAATCCTTGGAACTAATGAATAGAGGGGATATTTATCACCTACCATTCTTAGATATCAAAGAGCTGAGCAAGAATTATTCTATATCTACCATAAACAAAGTCAAGGGTATCAAGCTTCTATTAGCAGTTGTAAATGGCCTATCAAAAACTAAGGTTAATAACCTATTATAGGACATGAAATAGGATATCATTAGCCATTTGGAAACCCAACTAGACAACCTACACTCAAAATAAAAGTAAGCAACTTTGGATCAAGTCTTGACCATTTATTATCTAAACTATAAGAAGAAAAAAGTTGATTGTAGATGTCACAAGGTTCAAGCTAAAGTAGCTCACATCATAGCTAAAAAACCAAAAATAGTAGAGTTACACATTTTAATAGGAGATAGTGACTAGTTTTTATATGTTGCATAAGGAAGGCCATGGGTTTAATTACCACCTTATCAAGGTATGGGACAAAATCCACCTTTTACAAATTCTACCTCCTTTAATTCATAATTTGTAAATGTTACTCCCAATTTGACTAATCCTTCGATGAACATTCCACCTCCTAATTCTAGCTGGTATCCACCTCAAGCAAGCTACCTTGCCACCTCTTGGTAGCCTCCACAAAATGTATCCCCATCTTAGATGCAAGCTTGGAAACCACCCCAAGGCCCACCCTTCAAAAACTAATGGAAATAATGCTAGAGACCTAACCAGCCATGGGGAAGATCTCTAGGAGGATTTCCTCCAAAACAAAAATAGCAACAACCTCCTACTCTTATGCCCAATACATAAGCTACAGCCAATCCTAACTAGTTACCTACCCAACCTGTATAGAATCTTATAAATAAGTTGGTGTAATCTGCATTCAATATTGAGCCTATTCAGTACCTAACATACATGGTGAACATCAATGAATTTCACCTCCATTCAAGGAAAGTTATACCACCCCCATCATCATCCATAATAATTGAGTTAGATGATGAAACTCTAGAATAATGTGATAACCCACCTCCATCACCTCAAAAACTCTCTGAACTATCAAATAAAGTTATTGATGAAACAACCCCCCATTTCTAGAATGTCTCAACCTTTAATGCCATAAAATTAAACCTTAGTTTGATTTTATGGGATAGATTAAGAAACTTTATGTAAAAATCCATCTATTATAGGCCATCAAGGATATACCCATATATTCCAAAGCTGTTAGAGACCTCTATCTATGAAAACTAGGAAAGAAGAAAAAATATCTCAATACTATGCATGTGATTGGCTAGCTAGTAGACATCATGCTGGGGAACACCCTAACAAGGAAATATTTAGATCTAAGATGCTTGGTAGTAACAATTCAGATCCATGATCAATAGTTGTCCAACACATTGATAGACTTAGGGGCTAAAATAAATGTAACAACTAAAACTATGCACAAAATACAACTAAATAATATTTGTCCCACATCTACACTATTTAAAATGGATGACATGTCTATAGTTAGGCCAAAAGGAATCATTTAAGATCTTGTCATTACTATAGATTCTTGGGAGTATCTTATAGATTTCATTATGCTATAGTCTAAGTCTAATTTGGGTGGATACCCCCTTATCTTAGGATGACCTTGGCTTGCCATAGTTAATGCCTTCATCAGTTCTAAATCATGTAACATGATGATATCCAATACCTACCACACTAAGTAGTTGGTTCTTTATCCCCTAGAATAGCCAATTTTTATACCAGACCCTACATTATAGATTAAATAAGATGAGGTAGATTAATCTTCCTTGATTCATGTATTTACCATAGACCATGTATGCACATTGGCTAATTAGGAGGAAGATACCATTCTTTCTAATGTTCTTTAGCATAAATACCAAACTCCTATAGATCTCAACCACTTGTAATGTGTTGATTGCCCATTTTCTAGCTTCTAGGAATTGGAAAATTTTGATGCATCTATATAAAAAATATTCCACCAATTGCTACCTCATAGCTATATCCAAACCAAATCCATTAGAAATATGGAAATAATGAAATCACTCTCACAATAAATTGAAATATCTCTAGGGAAAACATTGCTTATTAATAACAAGTTGGAGTTAAATGAGGAAAAACATCTAGTCAGCATGTTGCATGTAAACCAATGTGCTTTTGCATGGGATTATGAGGATATGAAAGGAATCAGCCCAAACAGATGCACACATCATATCTACATCAAAAAAGAGTGCCAACCAATCAGAAAACCACAACGTAAGATGAATCTATCTCTTCAAGAAATAGTCAAAAGGGAATTACAAAAAAATTTGACTACTATATTTATGTATCTCATCTTTGACAGTGAATGGGTGTCACCTTTGTTAATTATTAAAAAAAAATGGAAAATGATGTGTATGAATTGATTAAAGGGAAATCCACATAATGACCAGGAAGGATCAATTCCCTCTACCCTTCATTGACCAAGTATTGGACACACTAGTAGGGAAGAAATATTTTGCCTTTATAGATAGATTCAATGGTTACAACTAGATTAGAATTTCTCTTAAGGACCAAGAAAATACCACCTTTACTTGTCCCTAGGGTAATTATTCTTATGCTGTATTACCCATTGGGCTGTGTAATGTTCCTACAACATTCCAAATGACTATCCTAAGTATCTTTGTAGATATGGCCAATGAATGTGTAGAAATCTATATGGATGATGTCACTATCTATGGAGAGACATTTGATGAATGCCTCAAAAACTTGGAAAAAGTGATACAATTTTATCAGGAGTACCATCTATCTCTTAGCCACAAGAAATGTTACATGCTTATGATAGAAGGAATTGTCTTAGACCACCATGTATCTATTGAAAGAATTAATGTTAACCCTATAGAAATTAGCATCATCAAAAACCTACCGATTATTAAAAAATAGAAAGATGTTGGGGGTTTTTTAGGACATGCTAGTTACTACTAAAGATTCATCAATAATTTTAGTAAAGTAGCCACACCATTGTTCACCCTTTTGACTAAATATGTTAAATTTATCTAGACTCTTACTTTTGATATAACCTTCAAACAATTAAAGGAATTATTGACCACCGCCCCTATTCTAAATGGTCTTGATTGGAATCTTTTCTTTCACATTCACATAGATGATTTAGGTGTTGCCCTTAGAGCTGTGCTCAATCAAAAACAAAAAGCACTTAATTATGTCATCTATTTTGTAAGTAAAACCCTATAGGTAGTAGAATTAAATTACAAAAGTATTGAAAAAGAGTTCTTAGTGGTAGTTTATGTTATCAACAATTTTCATCACTACATCACTAGGTATCAGGTCTTTATTCATATAGACCATGCAACCATTTGATACCTTATGAACAAACTAGCTATTCTAATCAGAGTGATAAGATGGTTGCTCTTATTATAATAATTTGATATCACCATTATAGATAAGCCTAGTTGTAACAAGGTGTTGGCTGACTTTTTATCATTCCTACAAACCTGTAAAGAGGATACCATAGTGGATGACTCATTTCCAAATAAGCACCTGTTCTCTCTCACCCTTACCACACCCTAGTATGTTGATATTGCTAACTACCTTGTAACAAGGTTATTTCCACAACACTTCCTCCCCAAATAAAGGTGAGAATTGATTCACAAAAGTGCTATATATTCATGGTTATCTAGATTCCTTTTCCATATTGGGCCTGACTCTATCATTAGAAGATGTATCAAAGAAGATAAAGTTCTAGATATCCTCAAAGCCTACCATGATGGAACCTATGGAGGACACTTTGTATCCAAGCATTCAATAGTCAAAATTTTGAGTACAAGATAATATTGACCCTCACTCCATATAGATGAAATAAAATATACTACTCATTGTGATAGATGTCAGTGTATGGGGAGACCCACACATTCAGATGAAATGCCTTTGTAGCCCCATATGGTGCTTAAACCATTTGAAAAGTGGGGCCTAGACTTTATACGACATTTTGATCCAAAATCCAACAAAAAATAGTACAACCTTGTTTATACTGACTATGTCACTAAATGAGTGGAAATAAAGGCTCTTACACATGCTAGGGATGAGAAGGTGGCAACTTTCCTCTATGAAGAAATATTTACTAGATATGGTGTGTCATGTGAAATAGTCACTGATCAAGGACCCCAATTCATTTCTAAATTAATTACTACCTTAGTCCAATAATATGAGATTAGGCATAATAAATTAACTCCATATCATCCATAGTCTAATGGATAGGTAAAAGTCACCAACAAGGAGTTAGAAAATATTTTTACAAAGACTGTTAGTCTATCTCATAAAGATTGGAAGGCTAGGCTTCCTAAATCTATATGGGCTTACTAAATCACATGTAATACCACTACAAGATTCACTACATATGAGTTGGTCCATGGAAAAAAAACCTATCTTGCCAATTGAATTTAAACATAAGACCTTACAAACAACACTTAAACTTGGGATGGATATATCCAAAGCCCAAAAAGAAAGGATTTTTTAGTTGAATGCTTTAAATGAATATAAAAAATAGGCATTACATAACATAAAACTTTTATATTAAAAAATAATTGGATGACATGATAGGTACATTAAGACTAGGCAATTCTATACAAGAAATTGGGCCCTTCTTTTTTACTCCAAATACAAGGACCATAAGGGTAAACTCTAGAGTAGATGGCTTGGTACTTTTGAGATTGAGCATGTTTTTGAAAATAGATCAATCCAAATCTAAACCATTAATCCAATGAGGTTATGTCTATTTTTCAATGGCCACAAACTTAAGTTGTATAAAAAACCACTTAAAAAGAAGTTAATATTCACATATGCTAGCAGTTACAAGATAGATACAATGATGTCCTGGATAGGCATGTTACCTCACTAGACAATAAGAGCACCATTCCAAACTTATATGAAGAATAAGAGGAGGACATCCTTACCCTCCTTTGGTATGATGAATGAGACCTTCACCTGGTCCTTGACAAGTCACATTTTTAGGTGACTTGGCTAGGACCCTAAATAAACATTCTACTAAAAATAGTAGTTAGAGTCTATATATATATATATATATATATATCAAATAATAAAAACCTATTTTTGGGCATTGTTGGTAGCTTCTAGGTAAAAAACCAGCCTACTGGCTACCTAGATCTGTAAAAAGGGCCTAAGTAGGAAACTAGCTTGCTAGCTATTTAGGGGTAAAAAGAAAAATAAATGAAAAAGGGAAACTAAGAAAAGATGCAGAGAAAGGGCAATCCCTTAAATACCAATTATTCACATCAACATAGGTTTTTTCTAGTTACTACAGGCACCTTCTACATAGTTGGACATCACTTTGTAGCCTACTACAGGCACTTCTATAACTATTTTAGGTACCCTCTCATGTCTATTTTGACCTTTCTATAGAGCATGCAAGATAGATCCTCTTACATATCTCACTTATGGCTTGGCTATTGGCTTTTGTTCATTGCATGAAAGTCATTAGATAACCTCATGGAAGAATGAAGGAGGATTTAGGTAGTAAATGTCATATCTATTACCTAAAACTACCCCTAAATATCAAGCTATAGAGCCACAACAAAGCATACAACTTCTCTTTAAATGTGGAAGTTTTTTAGACCAAAATTTATACCTATGGAGACACTCATGATTCATTTTTAGTTTTGGTAATTTTATGAAGATCATTTCACTATGTTGACCAATGAGATCTTAGCTTTCTTTGGCACACATGTTCCATGTTTGAATACCCTACTGACTACTACAACCAAGCCCACCAGGCACAAAACCTCTAGGGCATAAGCAACATCTAAACACTTATCAACCAATTCATGCAGATGAAGGTCACTAGGCAATAGTGTCCTCAACTACCTACTTAAGATCTTCTATCCCATCACTTGGATCACTAAGATTTTCAATTTCCACCTTATGGTATGACAACAATCATTTATCCTCTAAGTCTTAGATCCTTGTTCCATGTAGACTATCCTACATCACATTCACATGAGCTATAGGAATCAATAATGCCTAACCACTGATGATTTCCCAATCACTTCACAAAGGGTACACTTCACTTTAGTTCTAACTACCAGCCCAATCATTGCATTCATTAATCATTCACATGCAAATATTTTCATGCCAACACACATGTGACTTCCTATGCGTCACATTATCTTTCATCATTGAAACTATATTCATTATTCTAATATAACATGTATGGTATTAATAAAGAATATTTAATTTTGAATTTATTCATTCATTCAAAAAATTTATCACATCACCTCTAAACCTACACTTTTATTCCTCATGATGATCCATCTTATCTTGTACTTCCTAGTCATTCTACATCACCTAAGGACATGTGACAGCTCAAGTGGGGGGAGAATGATATGGGTTAGAACCTCACACACCATGAGAACCTTTGAGATGCCATAATTTTTAACCTACAACCTCACATCCACCATTATTTATCGAAACCTTATAACTAGAAACTTCACATTCATCATTCATGAACTAAACCCAATAACCTGTAAACTCTACATTTGCCATTATAAAACAAATTTGCTAAAGGTAGATTTACATAGGTCCAAAGAGTGTGAAACTAAATATTGGTTGAAGGGACTAAAAAAGAAGTTAAAATGGGAAGTTTAGTCATGTAGAGAGAGCCCTCAGACCATAGGCACTTATAGAGAGACAAAGACAATTGGGATGTATTCCACAGAGCTAGTTAGACCACATATTTTGAATGGTTGCAACATTTTTTAGAGCCTCTTGCCATGGAATTTACAAGTTATTTTGATGGAAACAAAGCCACTATATGTGGCATCAAATTTTTAGTTACTGAGACCTTGGTGAGCCAAGTAACTGGGATACCAAGCATGGGAGAAAATTGGTAGGATAGACCCAATGACCAAGAAGCTAGGTAGTAGTTTTGCCAGGAAAATGAACGATTGGTATTAAAGAAAGGAGGTGTGGAAAGACTTAGTCTACCTAAAAATGGAGAGAGATAACATCATATATTATTAGGTACATGACCTATGAGGGAAGGTATTCCCTCATTTACACTCTTCAGTTCAAAATTTTAAATCATTTAAGACATAATAGAGTCATTAATGTTCCCAAATTCTTATGGAATATTTTGAAAAGAATGTCCAAAGAATATTATAAGGGCACTAAAATAGCCCTATCTCACCACTACCTAATATGGCTCATAATTAAACAAGGAGTAGCTTTTGTCAAACTTGACCTCACTTGAGAGTAATTTTTGGCCTTAAAAAATATTGCACCCAGCAAGAAGAGGGCACTGATGAGAGGGAATCACATGAGGAGCAGCCCCAACAAACTATTCAAGAAGATGTTGAGGTAACTAGTGTTGTTGGTTAATGTGTAGACATTAAATGTCCATCTGAGACTGCTATAGGAAATAAGAAGAGGAGAAAACTAGTCTTATTCCCTTCTAACATAAAGGAGGAAAGCCCATAATAGCATGTCTCTTCTCCCATTATGTCCTCACCTCAAATTTATTCCTCCACATTATCTCTTGTTGGATAAGAAGAAGTTCCCTTATCAACTAACGCACAAGAAAAGTTCCATTAGTCACCCCTACTACAAGGAAAATGAAAACCAAGGGGAAGAAACCCATGGTGTCAAAAAGGATACATCATCTTAGGATATCTCAAAGGATGAAGAAATAAAATACCACTATAACCTCCTTAACCGTAGCTATCAGTGATGATGAAGAACCAAAGAAAGAGCCTAGGCTTAAGAAAACCATTGATAGATTTGAAATATAGGAATGGTATACTAATGAAGGATATGCTAAGGTAGAAGAAAAAGAATGATCACCTCTCCCATCTAAATTCACCAAGAAGGATATTGATCTTCTTAGAAACATTGGATACATAGAGGAGGAATTGAGAGAGGTAGAGAAACATGTAGGAGAAGAAGAATTGGTTGAAGAAGAGGTTATGAAAAAAGGAAGAGAACAAGTAATTTTTTCTCATGATCAAGAGTTCCAAACATTGGAACAAGATATGGAGGAAATATCTAGACTCAAAAATGAGATAACATAACTAAAATGAAAATGAGGCATTGAAATGCTTCTGAGAGTAGTAGAGTTTGTATAACCCTCTAGGGACAAAGAGAAGATAGTGGAGGAACATGTAGCATCCTCATCCACCTTGGCCACAAAATCCCCTACAACAAAATATGTTCTAGCTTTAGTACCCTTCTCTTAGAGATTTCCTCCTCCATTGCCCACTACACCAACACCTACTATAGAATAATTTATTGATGTGGATTTCTTGTCCAATACTCTAGTAGAGATTGATGATCTCTTGATTTTTCTGAAGGAAAAATTTAGTAATAATGAATCCTACCATAAAGAATTGGTGTAGATATTCAAGGGATATGTTGAATAAAAAGAACAACATGATGAATTATAATAAAAAATGGAATTTGATAAAATTAGGATTAGATATCTGAAGGAAAAGATTAGAAAATTACATGAAACTACTAAACTATTGACGGAGTGCAGACCCCCTTCTAAGATGTATGTTGTATACTTAGAAGAAAAATAGTTGAAATTTAGGTATGTTAAGATTTATAATGATCAATATTATATGGTTTGTAACCCAAGAACTTTCTTTAATGAGTATAGACATGTTGACCCTAATCTTTAAGCCCAACTAAGTGAATTCTACATTCACCAATATGTTGTTCCCAGTGATATAGAATGGAATCCCAACATCTATTTGGGGGATGTATTGTTAAATGAATATTTTCATATGTTTTAAATGAAATTGAAATAAGAAAACAAATAAAAAAATATCAAGAAAAGAAGAAAGAATCCACCTTGATGATCAGGGGTGAATCCAAAGATTCAAATGTTATAGTGGAAGAATGGATCTCATTTATGAACACAAATTCTCCATAGGAATGGGTTGTCAAAAGTAGGTGGAGGTCTAGAACCACTATTTGAGTCTTATGGAAGGATATGGAAGGAAAATTTTTGTTGCCTACTCTCACAGATGGGTAGAACTCTTGGATGCCTTAAAAAGGAAGGAATTGTACTCCCCTCAAAACCTTAGGGAGGTCATCTATAGATTATACTTGTATATTGAACTTGTTAGGAAGTGGAGAATACAATGGTTGGGATTGATGTTTCAACCCCCTATATTCTAGTTCCCAATTCCTGATTAGGAATGAAAGGTTCTAGATGACATATAGGTAGAGAAGAAAATATGGGAACACATTGAGAATGCTAAAGGTTTTTACATCTTGGAAGGGTCAGGTTATTCTGAACCCCTAGACTTTAGAAAAATTTATGGTTTTAGAATGCAACCAAGGCTTGCTCAAGTTTGAGCAAGATGATAAGTAGGGGGGAGTGATGAGGCCACCAATTGATTACTTTTATAGCCACATCCATGCTTAGTCTATGTCTTCTTCTATGTAAATCCCATAACTATTCATCACTAATGCAAATAAATGAATGAAGTTATGATTTTGTATGTTTATTGATGTGTGTGTGTGTGTGTGTGTGTGTGTGTGTGTGTGTGTGTGTGTGTGTGTGTGTGTGTGTGTGTGTGTGTGTGTGTGTGTGTGTGTGTGTGTGTGTGTGTGTGTGTGTGTGTGTGTGTGTGTGTGTGTGTGTGTGTGTCTGTGTGTTATGCTATGAATTATTTACATTTTTCCTTGATTGAATTATATTGGTGTGACTTTATCTAACAAATATTTAAAGGGTTATAAAAGGCTATAGGATCTTGCTAAGGCATATCTACTATAGGATACCTATATTAATTTTAGGCCTCACCTATAGGTTTCCCATAACCACTATAGAGTGCCCAAAACAACTATAGGCTTCACCTAAAAGTTACCTATAGCTACTGTAGAATACCCACAACAACTTTAGGCTTCACTGATATGTTTCCTATAGCCACTATAGAATATATGCAGCAACTATATGCTTCACCTATAGGTTACCTGTAGCCACTATAGAGTGCCTACAATAATTGAAGGATTCACCTATAGGTTTCCTATAGCTATTGTAGAGTTCCTACAACCACTATGCAAAATAGAGTCATTATTGAAGAGATCTTGTAGACACATCCAACTATCTTGGGGAACTAAATGGATGATTGGGAAGAATCATTGTTATTGTATGGATTACCTACATGTAAGGAGACATTGGATGTACTACCAAATATGGGAAAGAAAATGATAATGAGAAAAGATAAAAGGAAATAAAATAGCAAAATAGTATGCCTTGTCTCTAACCTAGTCAAACCTAAAACAAGTAACTTCAGTTACTAACCACTTAAAGGTTGACTGGGGTAGTTTCTAAGTATTTATATGTTTTCCTAGTTTGGTGTTTTTTGTTATGATTTAATAAATTACCTTATATATTTAAAGGTAGACCCTAGATTAGACTGGGATTTAGATAATTTTGAGAAGGTAATAGTAGAAGTTTTTGAACTATGGCATTTGTATTCAAAATTGAGTAATGAGAAAGTTTAATTTATAAGAAGTTTGTGAATTATCTCAAAGAGTGATTGGAGGTCAATTTTTAATGAGGAAGGGCTCCCTCAAAATTATCTTCTATGAAGATCCTAAACCTCTTTAATTATTAGTGTGTTGTGTAAGTTGATTTTACTTTTAAGTGTGATGCATGTATGGTACATAAGTGTGGAATAGTTTTATAATTTTGTTACAACAATTTCATAATATATCTATCTAGTAAATTTATCATAAATTCATTGTACTACAAATATAAAATCAAGTTGATTTTTGAATCAGTAATGCATAGATAGTGATGACACTCTTGAAAAGCTTATGCACCTTGGGTTGATAATTAATGTTTAATCGGACTGGTGAATCTGGTAATCACTGGGTAATTAATTTGTACAATAATGATCTTTATACCTATTTGTATATATTTATCAATTAAATAACCTATCCATGAGGTAATGCTTTTTTTAACCTTGGAGTATCAATATTCACTCAACACTCTAAAACTATAGATGAGATTGTAGGGTTCAGTGTTTTTGGGGCAACTTTAGGCCTCTAAAAAAATAATCTTCATTTCTCATCTACCCTTTAAACTTTGAAAGGCTCTTATCATTGTTAGATGATACAAGGATTAATCAATTAGGCATCTCAAAAATCTTTGAAACCTTATTTAGTAACCCTCACAAAAATTCTTTAGGCCTCTTTTTCTTCATTTTAGGGAAAGTAGGCCTGAAATCTTATTCTTTATCTTTGAAGGTGGATGTTAACTTAATTTTCTAGTTTTATCCCTCAAAAAGGGTCAGTAATTATCTCCCCTCCTTTTAGGACCTCAAATGTGGTCTGATCCTAAATTATATCACCTCAAAATGGCTATCTTGCTCTTTGTGATACCACCTATAGGTAGTCATTTGCATATTCAGGGAGTATGTGAGGATAACAAGTAGTGAATGTTACATTGACTTTCAACTGAGCTACATTCCTATCTCAACTCTAAATAGTTTCTTTATATTTTTGAAGACCTTACTCATTTCTAAAACTTACTTCCAACATGATTTTTCCTTTTAGAATCAACTGTAAGCTATGTTTTAATGGTAGAATTGGTACAACCCTATAAAAACCCTTTGAAGATTAATACTTATTTTTTCCTTCTCCAAAATACATTTAAATAACTAGATAAATAAAATAAACTTTCAATAACATGTTAAACATGCTCCACACACGTGATTCCTTGTGACTGTAAGTGGGAATGAGCAAAGAGTTGGCTATAAGCCTAGCAAGACTGAAAAATTGATCCAAACATGGAATTATGAGGCCAATCATGAAAAGAATTTAGTAAATATGTAATTAATACATGTGAAGACACCATATCCTATTTACATGAAAGCCTTTGTATGGAATTTAAACTCTTACAAGTGGAAAACTAATTAAAATTACTCATTGTGGTACCCTCCAACAAAGTGAGTTATATTACTCATCCAAACACCATAAAACATGAAAACAATAATGGGGAAAATTGGAGGAAGAATTAATAATCATCTAGGATTAACAATATCATCTATATTGTATATAATCTCTCAAACAAGATCAAAAATCATAGGGTGCATGAAATAGCTAGCAGATTTACACAATCAACTTCATGAGGATGGTTCATGAAGAAAAAGTCACCATTATTTTAAATTTTTATATGGAAATGAATTTATTTTATTTTGTTTAACCTCTTCAAATAATTTTCCCTAAAACATCCTGAGTTGTCTGTACCAAGCAAAAACCTAAAAGTCACTTTTGCTTGCCAAAAAGGGTGAAAGGAGAGATGAATAGTTTTGAGAAAGAAATGACACTTAAAAATAAAACAAATCATGTAATTGATCATGGGGAAGCTAAAGAGGAACTTGATAACCATTTACCATGTAACACACTTCCTAATGAGGTCATATAAGTCCCAAACTCTTCATTTCCTTCAAGAAAACTACCTTTTCTTTTGCATAACCTACCATCTTTAAGTTTTTTTAGTTACTTAAGACTTATAAGGACATACGAGGCATGAAATTATATTTTTAAACCTTAAAACTTCTCAAAAAACCCATATAAATCATTAAATTTGCCCTTTTAACCCTTAAAATGACCCAAAATGATAAATAAACATAAAAACTAATTTACCAAAGCTAATATAAAATTAATTGACATCAATTTAACTATAATACACTGAATGACACTCATATTACACCCCCTATAGACTTATAAAGTTAAGTTTTTACCTATAGGTTCCATAATTTGACTTAAAAGTGAAAATTTGTCAACAAATTGGTGATTCATAGGGGTAGTATGCTTGTTATACTAACTGGACCAGTAGATTTATTAGTCCATTAGGATTAGGAGTCATCTAAAGTCTGAGAAAAAAAAGGAAAACTTTGACCATTGACTTTGATCAAAATAAGACCACTAATGACTACCTCAACACATAAAGCAAAGGACACACACAACAAAGAAAGCAAACACACACACACACACACACACACACACACACACATGTGCTCAAAATACTTAGGCAAAATAGAGAAAAAAATATTACATACAACTAATAATCAGTCATACCTCCCTTTCTAGGATCAAAGGGAAAGTTTCTTAAATCTCCATTTGCATGAGATAGATGGGGGTGCCAATCATGTTTCTCTTTAAATTGAAAACTTGATGGATGAGACCTATTCCTTAGCACTTCACTTGACTTATTCTAAGGTAAATCATCTTCAAATAGGTCTACAATGTAGACATATTCCTCTTGACCTTATATAGTTACTTCATGTTATTTCCCACTCTCTTTCTTATGATCAACTTTCATCTATTGTAGGCATGGTCTAAAAAAGGAATGATGTCTTGTTATTTGAAATATTTAGGCCAATAGAGGTTTATCTTGGCCTATAAAGGCTGATATGGACCTTGATCTTGCTCACCTATGACATGTTTGGAAATTCCATCTTAATCATCTATGACATCTTAAACAATGTCATCTTTATTACCATCACTTGTAACCACCTCTAAAGGAGTTGTAAACCCCTTAAGAGATTCAAATTCTTTGCAAATGTTCTCAAATATTTGCCATAAGTAACCATCTTCACTTTGATTAGCATCATGAAGGGGAACAACAAGAGAGACTTCTTCAAATTCGTCTTTAGATTTAAAAAGGACCTCTTCCAAGATTTCTTCTTCACACAAGGAGTGTATTCTTCATCATCAAACAAATAAGGAGATTAAACACTTATAACCTCTTAATCACTTATAACCTCTTGAGATTTTCCAAATTACACCTCAACTATCATAATCTGATCTTGTTTTTCAATGGTTGCAAGATCTTTAATCTCCTTCTTAGTGATGTCAAGACTAGGCATATTGAAATCCAGTAACCTAGCCCAATAAGGCTACCAAGGAGTTTCATCTTATTTAAGTAAGAGTTTTAAGTTTTCCTTAACCAATTTCTCCTTTTGAGGTTCCCACACCACAAGTCCATCAAGGTAAAGGGGGATTAAGTTCAGACAAAAAGAACTAGTTGGTGGAGGTGGAACATAGGGCTCAAAATTAGATTGAGAATGCAAAGTTGGGAAATCTTTTAGGATATCTTGAGGAAGGGTGGATGGAGTGTGTTTAGGTGTAAGATATTATTTGGGGTCTAAAACTTCCATGTCACCTTCACATAAAAATATCGCCTTTGCCTTTAACTCTTCAGTTTGCTTGGCTAGGTTCTCTTGAAAAAGTCTTTTTTAAAGCTCATAAGAATCATCATGAGCATGAAGAATACATGAGGGCTGACATGGAAGAAAAGAATCTTCTTGAGGAAGGGTGGGAGGGGATTGAAAAGTATCAACTCCATTATCCACTTTACACTACTTGACAATGATTTTCTCCTCTTTCTTTCCCCGTGAATTGAGTATATTATTCTAGATTAGGATGTTATGATTAGAATCCTTTTCTTGAGGAATTGTAGGAGGAGTTTGTATAATATCAAGATTATTCTCAATTTCACACTCTTTTTCAAGAATTTTCTCCTCTTTCTTTCCCCATGACTCTACTATCTTGTTCTAACTTAAGAAATTGGGATTACGAGTCTCTTTTTGAGGTGGTGGGGATGCATTGTGAGAGGGGATTAAACTACACTTCCTTGGTTTCCAACATAGACTGCTACATATGCATATTTTCCAATTCAATCTACCTATCAAGATTAGCTTCACACGTAAGGTTTCTCTTTTCAATTCTCTCTTCAAATTGAATGGGAAAATGATGACTTTGATAGGCTTGATTCGGCTCGTGAATAGGGGTCATGTATGGCTAGTAAGAAACTTTGGGAAGTGGATAGGAAGGTTGATAGGTATGGTGAGGTTTCCTTTCATGAAATCCTAGCTTATCCTCTAAGGAAGAAACTAGACCACTCACATTTAGCATATCACTTGTGAGCCTTTGCCAATTGGCTCTCTTAATAGGTACCCACTCTCTTTTGACCAAATCTAATGCTTATCTAACCTTATGAATGACATGATTAGGAATATATATACCACATCATATTTGTGTGTCAATATCTAATATGTACCTCTCATATCCCAAAAGTGTCTTCTTGAAAGTGTAAATGGATTGGCTTGAGAAGTGGCTAGGTTGACTAAGAGGAGCAAAACATTGAAGATGCTAGTTATAGGACCGATATACTTCATGCATGGGATAACAAAGATCACATTTGGGCTGATGAAAGTCATATTGAGGCTGGTAAGGATCATGACAAGATTGAGTAAGGACTTCTTCATATTGATAGGGAATGGTATAAGCTTGCAATGTCTCACCAACTTATAGATAAAAAAACTCAACACCAAAGTCAGCAATGAAACTTCATTGAAAGTAAGAACACAAAGAAATACATTTATAAAAATATTCAAAGGATAAATTGTGCTTCTTGACTAGATGATGTATCTTTGAAGTCACTATTGATGCTTTGATAGATGCCTACAAAGGCTTATTCTTGAGAGACAAAACCAAAAATATCTCAACCTCTTGGACCAAGAGTCCCATCAGGCATGCCAAAAACTATTATCAATTGGATTTTCACCCTTTGAGTAGATGAAACACTCTCTTCATCAAAGTGGCACAATTGAATCACCTCTAGGCTTGTGGGAATCCTAGGGAATGAGATGAATCTCTAGATAGGGATAGCTCCCTTGATGTACCACTTTGGATTGAAACTAATACTAAACTTGGGGGATGAAAAAGGAGAGAGATAACTAAAAACATAATAATATAAGGGAGGTGATACACAAAATAACATGATGACATCCAACCATATGCATGTTATACTTGAAATCAAAGGACAAACTAAACATATACTTCTCCAATCTTCATCTTCTCACATCAATGTTACATTGTGAGGTTATAGATGAATGTGAAAAGATATGAGAAATATAAAAGAGGCCTATGAGGGCACTAATGAATATAATAATTCACTTAAAACATTAACATATCCTAGAACACTTCAATGCCCTATAAGAAGAGGCTACAAATAGGTGAAAGAATGGAACAAGAGGCTAATAATTCATAGAGAAGGTGAAAATAAGTATTATTATTGATAAAAAGGTGAAAATAATTCCTCAAATAAAGATTCATCATCAAATTAAACACACTAAAAAAATTCATAGAGAAGGTGAAAATAAGTATTATTATTGATAAAAAGGTAAATAAATGAGCATGGCTTCACCATACTCAGGTGGAGCATCTAATATAATGCCAAAATGGCTAGTTCTTATAGAAATTATGTGAGAGAGAAGGAGAGATACATCCAAGGGTCATAATGACACTTTTAACACTAATACAAGAAGTTAATTATGAATTTGGATAGGGTATGGGATGAACCATTCAAGGTATAAAAGTACAAATGTCAATCCAAGTCATAAACATCATGAAAAGTGGCAAGAAACTCCCCATGAATGCCTTATAACTGATTATCATAAGGTATAATTATTTTAATTAAGCTTAAAGACATCATAAATTAATATACATACATTATTTTCAAGCTTGGTCCTCTAGAATCAATTAGAAAGGAGCAATCATCATCTACTACCCAAAAAACTGCTCTTCCATGCATCCTACACACTTGGACTCAAAATTAGCATAATTTTTTCATGAAAATAAGTGTGATGAAGTGAATTAAACCTTTAAATACCATCCATGGCCTTATAATCACCAAGGAAACCTTTAAAATCCATTCACTTGAAGTCTCCACACTTCTCCCTAGCTTGCCCATTAGTCCAGTTTTGACTAGTTGAGTTGAAGCACCTAGTTTGGACACTTAAAAGTTTCTCCTTGGAATAAAATGGACATAAGGAGTTATTAAATGTCTTAATATTCATCATAAACTTGATTTAACTTCTTGAAACCTCATGTATCCTATACAACATAAAAAATGGTCAAAAATAACTTATTTCTCACCCCATCTATATAATTTCATGCAATTATTTGGTATGTGATAGAAATTTAATGATTCTTGTACAAGTTATAGTAGGTTTAATTATAAAAATATTCCATTTTATTATATATCCAAGTTTATTTCTCCAAAATGGTCTCTAGCAAGGGTTTTAGGCCTGTTCTGACTCTTAAGATTTGTTCATAAAATTCTAACATCCAAGTTACCAACCAATTCCACAAAAGAATTTTTAAATACCCTTTATAACATCCATAAACTTATTATATTCCCATGAATGTCATCATGAAATATATGAGTGTTGAATCTTGACCTATCAAGCTCTTTCCCCATTTTCCTACAAGTTTGAGTTAGATTTTGAGCCAAAAATGGATTACTTTAGTTTTATTTTCATCCTAAGAGTTTTAACACCTCTTTAGTAACCCCATTAACATGTTTTAATATGTTTTAATGAATAATTCATGTTATAAATTAAAAATGTCTCTCATTTGGGATCTAGGCTTCACCATCCCTAGTATGCTTATTTACCCTTTAGAGCTCAAACTAACCTTTTAAGGTGTTCCCTACCTCCAAATAGCTTTGGAAATTATAAAATTATCCTTTAATCATGTCACAACATATTTTAAATATTTATTATGGCTATAATTAGAAAAGACCCCTTGTTTGGCCTTTAGGCATAACCATGCCTCATGAGTCTATCTACAGGTTTAAGGATACAAGGTACCCTATTGAACTCCATCTTTTTTTACATAGTTTATCATGATTATATTGATGTTTAAAAACTTTCCATACATTCCTAAAAATTTTCCATGGCTCTTGCTCCACTATCTCCTCTGTTTTTGTTAATGTTACCTGTTTATACACAAGGGGAAGTACCCCCTGTCTAAGACAAAATAGGGGGTACTTACCCTATTTATCTAAATGAAGAGTAGGTTTTATAGGATAATATAAGTTTAAAATATCCTCACCTCAAAAAAATCATCCCTTTATCATCTCATATGACCCTTCAAAGCTTTAAGTTCCCAAAATTGGTTTTGTATTTGAGCATTGTGTGCAGGAATTTTCAAGAGTGGATTGTGGATAATCTATTTAGAAACCTTTGTTATTAAATATCCTCTCTAATAATTCAATTTTTATTATTAAAAATTTATATACATGTTTTTTACCCTTTCCATTCTTCAAACTTTGTGTTGTTTATGCTTTATCTTGAGTAGCCTGGACTGAGGGTTTCTTTAACTATGTCTTACTCCAATAGAAGGTACTTGTAGGTGTTTAATGCCTTATTTATATTTTAAAAGACTTGGATGAACTCCCATAAACCCATAGGTAATTTTATCTTGGTTTGGGTTCTTCACTTCATGTTTAGGCCCTCCACACTCCTTAAACCTCTCAAGACTAGGTCTCTACTACCTGGATTGTGACACCCCTTTTTAGGCCTATTATAGGTGACCTATGCTTTACCTAGAGCTTATGAAGATCATCAAAAAAATGGAGAAAATTATTATAGTTTAAAATAATCATGATAATCCTATAATAATTCTACATAAACCTTTTGGATTCACTTGACTGAGATTTTCTTAGAGGACTGAGAACCCTGCCTTAATGACCCCTACTATAAGTATTAATATATGATTCAAGCTTGGAAAATAAAGGATATAACCTATTTATAACTCCTTATAGTCCCTTGATATGTTTTAGGTCATTTTATTCATCTTCATTCTTTCAAAACACCTATACATGCTTCCCTTCCACTCACTACCTAACTGAGACAACTCCTCTTTCTCCCCTACCTATAGGTGTTCACTACCTACAAGGCTTGGTCATGATTCTTAGATGATCTCTTGAATACTTAAATTCAAAAACATTTGATTGAAACTTCAATTCACCTTAAAAGGGATAAAATCATCAAACACATGCATAAGTTACTATTGTTCATCCTACCTGTCTGACCCCTACCCTTAAAATCTTGTTGTAGGTGGATGGATAGGAGCCTGTGTATGGACTTGAAATGTACTTGGGTAACCAAAACAACAAGTGTCATTAATTTTGATGATATTTATACCTATTTTCACATATTTATAAATGAAAAAACCTAACCATGAGGGAATGCTTCGTTTTAAACCCTAGAGTATCAATATTCACTCAACTCTCTAAAACTATAGATGAGACTGCAAGGTCTCAATGCTTTTGAGGCAACTTTAGACCTTTGAAAAAAACAATCTTCATTTCTCATCTGCCCTTTAAAATTTACAAGGGTCTTTTCCTTATTATAGGTTATAAGTATTTATCAATTAGGTGTCTCAAAAATTTTGGAAACATTATAAAATAACCCTCAAAAAAATGATTTATGCCTCTTTTTCTTCATTTTAGGGAAAGTAGGCCTAAAATCTCAGTCTTTATCTTTGGAGATGGATATTAACTTAATTTTCCAATTTTATCCCTTAAAAAGGGTCAATATTGACCTCCCCTCCTGATATGACATCAAATGTGGTTTGATACTCATTTCCAACACCTCAAAATGGCTATCTTGCTGTCTATGGTACCACCTATAGGTGGTCCTTTACATATTCAGGTAGTATGTGAGGATAATAGGTAGTGAATGATATATTAAAGTTAAACTAGGCTTTAATCCTATCTCAAGGACTCCAAATATTTTATTTATATTTTTAAGGACATTTATAATTTATAAAAATTACTTCCAACATGATTTTTCCATTTAGAAGCACCTATAAGTTATGTTTTAATGGTATAATTGGTGAAGGTATGCTACATATGACTGTGACATCCCTCTACAAACCCTTTAAAGATTATTCCTCATTTATTCCTTATAACAAACATATTTAAACAAATTTATACCTCAAATACACTTTCATCAACATGTTAAACATGCTCCACACATGTTATTCCCTATGACTACAAGTGGGAATGAGCAAAGAGTTGGCTATGAGCCTAGCAAGACTGATAACTTGATCCAAACATGGAATTATGAGGTTAATAAAGGAAAAGAAATAGTAAATATGGCATAAATACATGTTAATACATCATATGCTATTCACATGAAATCCTCTATATGGAATTCAAACTCTTACAAATTGAAAACTGACTGAAATTGCTCATGGTGGCACCCTCCTACAAAGTGAGTTATATTGCTCATCCAAACACCATAAAACATGAAACCAAGCATGGGAAACATTGGATGAATAATTAAAAATCATTTTGGATTAACATTATTAGCTATATTTTATAGAATCTCTCAAACAAGAGTAAAAACCATAGAGTGCATGAAACAACTAGCAATGCACATTCAACATCATAAGGATGGTTCAAGAAGCAAAGGTCACCATTATTTTAAATTATTATATTTAAATAAAGGTATTTTAGTTTAATTTAACCTCCAAAAATTATTTTAATTGAAATGTCTTGAGTTGTTTGCACCAAGCAAAAACCTAAAAGTCACTTCTATTTGCCAAGAAGGGTGAAAACAAAGATGAACAATTTTGATCAATAAATGACACTTATAAATAAAAAAATCATGTAATTGAGCATGGGGAAGCTGAATAATCACTTCTTTAACATTTACCATGTGACACACTTCCCAAGGAGATTATACAAGTGCCAAACTCTTCCTTTCCTTTAAGAAAACCACCTTTTCTTATGCATAACCTACCATATTTTAGTTTTTTCAGTTACTTAAGACTTTTAGGAACACATGGAGAATTAATTCATCTTTTAACACATTGACACTTCCCAAAAAATCATAAAAATCATTAAATGCACCCTTTTGACCCCTAAAATGACCCAAAATGATAAATGGACATACACACTAATTAACTAAAGCCAGTATACATCAATTGAACTGTAATACACCCCATGACACTCATATTACACCCATTATAGACCTATAAAGTCATGTTTTTACCTATAGGTTCCCTAATTTGACTTAAAATTCAAATTTCGTTAATAGTATTAACATCTAAGGTGAAAATAGATACACATAATTGCATACTATAAAATGCATAATTGACATATGGGGTATTTCATTATGTATATACAAATGATAAATCAAACTTATCACATGTTCAATAATATCCTAAGAAGTTACATCTTTTCTATACTAATAACACATAATATTGGTATGATCATGATGATACTAATTATGCATCATATGAATATGACACACAAGATACAAAAACTTCACAAAGGAATATCTTTGATTATTACCTTGGCTTCTAGTAGCATGTTTACTTATACATAACACCTTTAGTCAAATATTCTACAAATACCAAAAAAAATATTAAATCAAAAATATATTCAACATTTCCATGTTATATTAGCTTCTTTACATCTACATGATTGGTTCCATGATGGTAGATAACATATCATTTATTTATATAAACACACATATGTTTCATGTAATTTTTTACTATGATACAAACATACCCATGCACATGATATATACACATAAGGATTTTGGGCCTTCCCTCTACTCACATAATTATTATATTGAGGGAATCCACTTATTTGATTATGATACACAAATGTTACATTATTCTATGATCAATTTGTAGTATCATGTTTGAGCTTATGTACTTACACATGCATATATCCATGATTATATCTTTTATAGTGTACTTGAAATGCTATGTACTCAATATTTTTTGATAAAACATAAATCTAGGGACTAGTATAATATGCTTATTTTGGTTGCTTATGATTCCATGCTTTATATTTTTTCACTTCCTTGAGTGTCTTGCCTTTCTTTCTCTTGTCATGTTTATTTGACCATTTGAATATGCTCCATTGCTTATGGCCCCTATGACTTGTTTTACCTATTGTGACATTTAAATATGTCATAATTTTTTTTATATGGACATTTGAATATGTCATGATATGCTTTGTGGACATTTTATTAAGGCACATCCATTTTATTTTGTGGCATTTTAACATGCACCTTATATGAGGTCTCCTTGGACTATTGCCTTTAATTTTGATTTTGAGTGCTCTTAGGTGTGTTCTTGATTTTTTATTATCTTGTATTATTAATTTTGAGACATGATCTATATCATGCATCTTAGGACTTTATGTAATCACATTCTATGTAATTCAATGATATATCTACCTAGACATGTTCATCTTATATGCTACATGACCCATACTATTGGATGGTAGAGCTTGATCTTATTTTAATGCCTAATTCCAGATAAGAGTGGGCGGGGGGGGGGGGGGGGGGGGGGGGGGGGCAGGGGGCGGGGGACACCCCCCCTAAACTAGGGTCACCATTAGGATTTAGGGGGGTCCATGCATTATAAAATATTTTAATTTCATAGTAAATTTGGACCATGCATTATTAGGTCATAGTTTTAATGGTAGAAATTAGGTTTGTGCATTTTTATCCTAATATGTAACCCTCCTTTGATATGAGGGAATTATAATCATGGTGTCATACTATGTGTGATTGAATATGATATTACAGTGGATATATTATAGGTTTTTCCCTTCATTTTTTGGATTGAATAATAAGAAGGACTAACTATTTCTATGTGGATATAGCCCATATTGGGTGAACCATATTAAATCTGTGTCTCTATTGTGTTGTAGTTTATGCATTTTATTTTTGTCTTTAATTCACTAATATTTCTCTATGTTTTATATTCCTAAAAAATAAACAACTTATATAATTATCTTATCCTTTTGAGGTCAGGCAACTACCAAATTTTATTTTCCCTCACCTCAAAAGGGGTGCATATTAGTGGGGGTATGTCATAGAGGTATGACTTCCACATTTTTACAATTTCAGATTTTAGTGGGCACATGCCAAAAAATGCATGACCTCCACACTTATTTAGTACTCAACATATCCAGATTATAGTGGGGGCATGTTATGGAAACATGTTCACACTTACACCAGTTATTAGATTATCTAAATATAGTGGGAGCATGTCATTGAAACATGTCCTCCACACTTGTTGAAATTTTAAATTATCCAAATTTCATAGTTATATGACATAGATACACATTTATGGCAACATTCTATACATTATGACCTTTACTATACCCACATTTCAGATGGAGACACATATGAGGTTCATAAGTCATGAAAAGGGCACCTTAAATTTCAAAATCAAATCAATTAAAACTACTACTATGGACTATTATCATATCCAAGATGGTCCTTTATAGATTATTATTGATTTAATCTATTGTAATAGTTGGTTCACATTTTAGAAGGTTGAGGTGATTAAATCACTCAATCTTACCAAGTTTATAAGTTATAATTAATTAACTCATCTAACTTCACCATATTTATAGTATAGAGTGTTTAAATCATCCACCCTCACTAAATATATAATATGATTTGATTGAATAACTCATACTTACTAGGTTATAAGCATGATTAGGTTACATGATTGAGATAAACTCAATGGTTGGGTGGTAACTCACCTTTCACCAAGGTTGGGGTATGATTTCCTCAAATATATATACATATAAATACACACACACACACACACACACACACACACACACACACACACACACACACACACACACACACACACACACACACACACACACACACACACACACACACACACACACACAATTTTATGTTTCAAAATTTCCCTAATATCAACTCCAATGATTCATAATGAAGTATTTACTCAAATCAAATTTCCAAAAGGCAAGACGGCTGCATCAACACACAAGTGTACTCCTAACCTTACTCTCTTTACTTTCAAACATTTCAAATTATTTTAATTTTAGATCATATTCATTAATTATACAATTATAATTCCCTTGGTTGTATATCAATCACTAGTAAATCACTCAAGTTGGGCTCATGCGAAGGCAAATCATGTTATACACACCTAGGTAGGCATTTGTTTTCCTTTAAACTAGTAATTTTATTACTATATTAAAGGGGGAAATGTAGACACTAAATCTAAATTATATAGCATCTTAGTCCTGCACACTTGGAAAATACTTATCATGTTTTTACCCTTTATTGTTAAGACCTTATAGTTGCCAAAATGCTTTCATTTGCATCTCTTTTTACCAAATTGATTATCTCTTAGTTTAACCATTTATTATTATGATGACTAGGCCTTCTATGCTATGTAAAACTATCTAAACTTGATCATTATTATTCTCTATAAGTACCTAAGTGCTTTAGTGTGAGATATTTACAAAAAATATTGGTATATATATAGGATCAAACCTAATTCATTCCTCATCTAGAAAATTCATACCTCTCACATATAAAGCAACAAATAAACTATCAATCAAGCATTCAAGTGATCAAAATCTGACCTATTAGTTCCTATTTTCATATCAATCATAGGATAAATCTATCTATAGGTCTAAAGTATTGAAGGAGTAACACATGAGCCATATTTTTCAAGTTAGAAGCTAGATCATTATATGTACTTATTTATCACATATTGCAGCCTTATGCACACACAAGCCAACATATAGGGGATAACTACATAAGGCTAAGGCCCTCTTTAAATTATTTAATATGTGAGAAGTGACCATTGACATTGGGGTCCTTAGGGTAGCTTGACAATGTGTGCACACTGACCCATGTTTCCCACAGTCACTCCAAGGGTGAGGAAGCTAGAGTTTGATCATTTGATGAAGAGCAAAAACCTATGCATATGATCCATATACATCAAAATAAAGGAGATAAAAAACCTAGAAGGCTCTAGTTGGTCACATATATATCTAATTGGTATTTCATATAAGACACTTATGTCTAAATTAGATGCTTGTGTTGATGTAACTATTTAGATCTGACACACCCTAAAATCCAAAAAATGCAAAACTCTAGGATCTAACAAGTGTTCCAATATCTTGATCCAATATACTTCCATGTTATCTTAGCCTAGATTTACATGCACAAAATAAACCAATTAATTACTCTTGTTTCTAATTTATTGCATATCAATCAATAGTTGTACTTTATACTTTTGGAATATATCAATGCTTAAGTTTAGAATATTATTTATCTAAGTTTGAAAATTAATTGGCATACTATATATATGTTTATCACCACTGTGCTTAATAATTTGTATATTATTAACCCTATTTACCTCTATACCATAAAATTTAGGGTTAAATAACATGGTTATGATATTTACCCATTTTCCCCATTGATTCCATCCATAACCTTCTTAATACAATGTAATATTGCTCCAAACTAGGATATATGAAAAAATACCACTAAATATGTTTTTAGACCAGCTGTGAAAGGTAACTCAATGGATCTAATAAATGATTTAGATCTAATAGTATTACTCAAGAAATCCTTATCATATCCCAGAAATTGTAATACTTTTATGATACAAACATTAAATTCAATAGTGTTATTGATCACAACATTGGTACATTACTTTTCATCTATGAGAGGGTTGAGAATCAAAGGCTTTAGAAATGATGATCACTTTTGAGTTTATCCTTGAAATTACACCTGTAACATTGGATTTTATGAGCATATTTTTATTTTCAATCTCTTTTGTTTGAAATATTTTCTTAAAGTTAATTTATTTCTTAGGTTTCACTTGTTTGTGTAATTTCTATTATTTCTCTTTTTGTAACATTGCCTTTACTATACAATATTTTTTTAATTAATCATTTTCATCTTGTGCCTTTTATAATTTTGTTTTTTTTTCATTTTTATATTATTGCTTGCTCTAATTTTGAAGTTTTTATCTTTTCTTGCTTTGCATTGTCCTGTGGTAGCCATACTTATTATCTTTATTCTTTTAGTACTAACTCTTATTTTAGAACTGATTATACTTGCACTTATTCCACTATGTGTTTCTTAATTCATTTATATACTATAGGATCACCACTATCAATAGTAATTTTTATTTTTTAATCAAATCCATACATATATTTATATGACACCCATTCATTCTATGATATATAAAATTGTATTTTGATCTCCTTAGAGGATTTATAATAGGTAGTTTGATGAAATTATTGTGAAACATTTCCATTAGAACCTCACTTGAACTCTTAATATCATTTTGCATAATTTTTGAATCACTTTTTATAAATGTATTCTATTGTAGCTTTCCATTTTGATATGA